>JAOTOM010001222.1:0-62155 GCA_034440615.1 Ashinkailepas kermadecensis
CCTGGCTGGTCGCACGCTCCCTCTCCTGCGGCGCATCCCGGCCGTCGGCGTTGGTGGACCTTGCTTGTGTGGTGGTGCCGCTGCCAGCCACAGAAGCCGAAATATTGAGCAGCGGCTCGCTGTCCCTCTGCGGCCTCACCTTGGATCGCGAGCTCCGCTTGGAAGCTCCATCCCGGGTCCCTGCCTCAGCGGGCCCGACGAACGGGAGCTCGCGAGGCAGCTGCAGCGCTGGAAGGGACGGCCAGGCTTCGTCGCCCCATGGGGCCACCACCCGTGGAGCCCGCTGCTTGGCCGAGTTAATCTGTTCCAGCCAAACTGGGCAAGAATGGTCCGCCACCGAGTGTGTACCCTGGCAGGCCGCGCATCGCAGCGGTGCCGTGCACCCCTCTGTGGCGTGCAAATCGGCACAGCGCTCGCATCTCTGTGCCTTGGCCCTGCACTGCCTAACTGTATGACCGTATCGCTGGCAGCGACGGCAGCGGCGAGGTAAAGCCACATATGGACGCACCTCGTAGCGCATGTATCCGGCGTGGAAGTACGCGGGCAGGTCGGATCTGGCGAAACGCACTCGGAGAAGAGGATTGGGACGGCCACGCTTACTGGGAAAGCGGAACACCTCAGTCACGTTTTGGTCGGCGCTTTGGTTGTCGTCCCTGATTTCACCCTCGGACGAGCCGCCTAACTCTGGGGCATACATCACACCGTCGGCGTGGTTTAGTTTGTCAGCCATGGAGATGATGACGTCACGCCCCAAGAAACTGGGCCAAGTGAGGATGGCGCTGGACTGTCTGGAGTCGCGCGCATGTATCAGCAGCGAGCCGCTCCGGATAGCTTTGGCAGACAGCACATGGGTACCCAGGTACTCCTCAGTCTGGTCTCGAATTTTGTAGGGGCTTATAGCACGAAAGGACATAGAAGGATCTACAAATTTTACCAAGACGAAGGCTGGACCGTCCGGTATCCAGGCCATCTTGCTAGCCAATGTATGCACCTGGCTGTCTAGTAGCGTTCACACAAAACAAGAGCGATGGCCAGAGGGGGAGGTCAGGAATAAGTTCGGGAACGAGAGGGAAAGGGGAGTATCAGGCTCACGTCGCCCCCAAGGAGAAATAAGAAAAGGGGACGTAACTCGCTAAACCTACCAGTTGACTTCCTCCCACTACCGGTGGCCTACTGAGTGATGCAATCGGTTGCCTAGCAACGGCGGCACGCTGGGAAGCGCGCGAAAATGCAGCCGCCCAGCTAGCTGAGGGGAAGAAAAAGTGGACAGAAAAAAACTTGCTTACTGATGTCACAGCAGGGGAGAAAAACCAGGCATGGCAAGGTGGTCCTTCACACACTTCGCAAACACATCATCCCCTCGACGGGAGCAGAAAACCCTCAGAGCAAGGAGCAACGGGGTGCCCCTTCAGTCAATGCAACAGTCACCCGAAAACCTTCACCTAAACAAACCAACTAAACTTAAGACTACGTACTTTACCTTATCGCAGTAACACGAACGCATTCAGACAACTCTATTTCCCGCTCAGCAACTCTGGAAATGCTCAGCACCCAACACCACGGTTCGCGTTTTTTTCTTCTTCTCCATCTTTAGCAGAGGCCGAGTGCCATCCGCTAGAGATATGCTACGTTAAGGAAAGGGTTACGTTAATCCGGCTTATATGGCATCCGGTTATATCAATTAAGAAACCGAAGAAAGATGAGACGCCGACAAGCAAGGAACGTGGCGTAAAGTCCGACACACATACATGGGTGAAACATACACAGACACACGTACATACACGACGCATAGAAGTACACTTGGAGGGTGGGCAGCATCGTAACCTGCGGAGAGGCTCCCCTGCCCACCTGCGACCGAAAAAGCGAAGCAGAGGCCCGACGTCCAGGGCGAGTCGTGGGCGTCGGGCCCGACCTTGGTCACGGAAAGGCAGTAGACTATATAATGTCACATACAAACGCATTAGTATTGCGGCCGCGTAGACGTCACACTTTCCAACAGCTGTGCCGCCCCGACGGGGC
Source organism: Ashinkailepas kermadecensis (assembly GCA_034440615.1). Taxonomy (NCBI): domain Eukaryota; kingdom Metazoa; phylum Arthropoda; class Thecostraca; family Neolepadidae; genus Ashinkailepas; species Ashinkailepas kermadecensis. The sequence continues at coordinate 2,020 of JAOTOM010001222.1, forward strand.
GAATGTGGCGCAGCGTTTGGGCCATGACTGTAAACGTGGCGCACTGCTTTGGCCATCACTCTTAGCCCGACCCGCTACAGACGGCAAATGTGGGAAGGAAGAAGGAGGCTTGACAAGACCTGGTTATCACAACCGGAGATTAAGCCACAGAAGCTGTCCGCCGTTTCAAGCCCCCACCCGCCCTTCCCAGCTGTCTCGTAGGTGTCCTTTCCAGGACATCTACGGGAAGCTCCGCCCCCTCCGCCACTAGTCGGTTGTCAGCCGGATTAGCCGGCCGACGCCGCTAGTCGGTGCTCGTCGGACTAGCCGTCGCAGCCCCCCTCCCACTCCTCCTCGGCCTAGCGGTGCTCACGGGCATCGTCGGGAAACCGAGTTGTACCGGCGGCCAGCCTCGATTGTTTGTTTCCCATCCCTCCCCATAGGTTATAAATCGGTCATAGGTATCTTTCTGGTTTAATGGATCGGGCTAACGTTCTCTGAGCGTGACTGCCCCCGCCTCTGACCGATTTTCCCATCCCTCCAAAACTCTGTGTCTTTCTTCCCCTTTCACACGCCAGTTCTTCACATCTTTCCTTGCAGCATCCCCTCAGGGTGCCTTTCTTGCTTGCACCCCTTCCGGGCGCCCTTATCCACACATACACTCCACCCTCTCCCCTCTGGTGTAAGTGCACCTGCCCTGCCCCGGTATGCCCGGGAACACCCAGCCCCCTCGGAGGACGGAGGACGCCGCCCCCGGCCTGGAGCCCGCCTGCCCCCCTCCCCGCGACCCCCCCGGAGGGTGAGTCATTCGTGTTGGTGACGAGGAAGGAGGGATCGTGGGCCCGAACCTCCCCGTTTGCGGTAGCACGGGAGCTGGATGGGTGGACAGGCGGAGTTTCCTCGGCGAAGGTCCTCCGCTCTGGTGCCCTGCTGGTGCGGGTTAGGGAAGCCTCACAGGCACGTGCCCTCATGAGCCTGAACCGGTTCCTCGGCAAGGACATCACGGTTGAGATCGCGGACAGGCTCAACCTGGTTTATACCACCGCTTACGCCCCGGAGCTGGTGGATCTGTCCGAGGAGGAGCTCCTGGACGAGCTGCAGTCGCAGGGAGTGTGCGACGTGACCCGTCTCGGTCGTCGCCCTCGTGCGGGCCCAGTCCTGAAACTGGGCTTCCGCACGCAAGTCCCGCCCACCCACGTCATGGCGGGCTACTTGCGCATCCCTCTCCGCCCCTGGACCCCACCACCGGCCCGATGTGCCTTCTGCCAAAGGTACGGGCACCTGGCAAAGGCGTGTCGCTCCAGGGAGCCTGTATGTGGGCGATGTGCCGAGGGGCACACGACGGATATGTGCGCGTCCGAGGTGCCACGTTGCGCCGCCTGCCTGGGCCCCCACCCGGCCGCATCCCCACGCTGCCCTGCGTGGCTCGACGCCAAAGAGCGTCAGCAGCGGCGACTCACCTCACAGGGCTCCTCGCCGCCCGCCCCACCGATGGTGTGGGCCCGGCCCCACTTGGCCCCAATGTGGCCGACTCCGGCTGAAGCGGGCTCCCGCCCCAGGTCTGGAGGGTCGGGTCGGTCCGACTGCGACCCGCTTCCCTCCTCTCCTTCCCCGGCCTCTCGCCCTGCCCCCTTAGCGGGCCCCTCCGTCCCCGGTCCCCGCACCGCCCACAGGACGTCACCCAGCCGGCCATGCGCCCTGCCCCTGCCGCGGGCCCCGCCAAGGCAGACACCGCCCACCACTGTCGGGCCGCGCAGCAGACCGCGGCGACCCCAGTCACCGGTTCCTCTAGCGCTCAGCCCCTCCACCGCCAACAGGCTGCTCCGACCAAGGCTCGGGCGTCTTCCACACCGCCCCTCAGGGCCGTCGCCTCCCCACTCTGTCCCCGGAATCGAGTGCTCGCTCCCGTTCCCCGAGCCCGGACCGCACTGGGGATCCAGAGCCCCTCTCCACGTCACCAGGGTCGTCCGCCTCCTACGAGACGGATGACCCAATCACGCCCTCACCGCCACACACACGCCTGCGAGGGCGTGATCATCACCACACAACACAACACTAATGCAGACACCCACCACTGAATTCTTGCTCCAATGGAATACGAGGTCCCTCATATCCCATTGGGCAGAATTCAAGGAATATATCATCAGAATAAACCATTGATTGCCGCCGTTCAGGAGACCCGATGGCGCGACAATGACCCATATAATTTTAATATCTTTGGTTATTCCCTCTACACCGACAATAGAAATTCTACACCCCGCGGCGGCGGGGTCGCCTTATTTATATCCGACACCCTCCTTCATCGTCAGATCCCCATTGTAAATAACCTAAATTTTATTGCCGTTTCTGTCAAAATTGCGCAACTAGAGCTTACTATACTCTCTCTCTATCTCCCACCTTCTCCTACACTATCCTTATCTTCTGTGACCGACCTATTCGGTCTCCTCCCTCACCCCTGTCTGGTGCTGGGAGATTTTAATGCCCACCACCAGGCATGGGGCTGTCACACCACATCACCTCGCGGACACCACATCGAAACACTCCTCAACACCCACAACATGGTCTTTTTAAATGACCAAACACCCACACACAACACCGACATTGCCCCGTTCCGTCCATCTGCCATCGACCTATCTTTGGCCTCGGCCTCCATCTCACCCCTCTTTTCTTGGCATGTACAACCCGACCCCCTCTTTAGCGATCACTTCCCTATTCATATTATGCTCGAACGCTCAGCCCAGGCTAGAGATTATTCATTTCTCCCCCGCTGGAATGTTCGCAAGGCGAAATGGCCATCTTTCTCCCAGGAAATTGACACCGTCTTCCCTCCTCATTCAAACCCCCCAATATCAGCTTTTCTTGACACCATATTACTCGCGGCAGAAAATCATGTCCCCCACACTCGTCGCTCCCCGGCCGTCATCACGTGCCGTGGTGGAACGACGAGTGTCAACGCGCCGTCGCTCTGCGGCGGCGGGCTGAGCGAAAATTTCGCAAAAATCTCACCACCCAAAACATGTTAGAAGCCCGCGAGGCTAAAAAACGTTGTCAGCAGATTATCCTTAGCGCCAAAAAATGCAGCTGGCAACTCTATTCAAACTCATTCAACCGTTTTACCCCCATCGGCCAGATGTGGACCAAAATTCGCTCTTTCTCAAATGGCAGACCCCCACACCGCGGATTCCCACAACTGACAATTAATCAACGCAGCATCACAGAACCCTCGGACGTCGCGGAACACTTTGCCACCTATTATGCAGACATCTCCTCAAATACGCAATACTCGCAACAAACCACCGACTTCCTCCAAACCACTCTTGCCACCTGCAACTTTACCTCGGACAACTCGGAACCATATAATGCCCCCTTTACTCTCTATGAACTAAATTTATCCCTATCCAAAGTAACAAACACCGCGGCTGGCCCTGACCAATTGGCATACCCCTTCTTCCAAAATTTATCCGACTCCGGCAAAGACACCCTCCTTTCGGCACTAAACCAACTATGGACTGACGGGACCTTTCCCCTCTCCTGGTCTACTAGCACTATCATTCCTATCGCTAAACCTCGCAAACCTCGCGACCTTCCCTCTAGCTATCGACCTATCTCTCTCACTAGTTGTGCCTCTAAACTTTTTGAGCGCGTGGTCAATGGACGAATCAGAGTTCACCTTGAAAACAACGAAATTCTCACACCCTTTCAAAGCGGCTTTCGACCCAGACACAGCACCACTGACAACCTCATTCTATTAGTTGACTCGATTCAGCGCGGTTTCATGAAAAAACATGAAACCGTGGCACTCTTTCTCGATTTAAAATCCGCATTCAATAAAGTACATAGCTCGGCACTCCGAATCAAATTACATCGTATTGGCATCAGAGGCAGAATGGCAAAATTTATCACCAACTTTCTCGCTAATAGAACATTCACCGTCCGCTGCGGCAATATCCATTCTCGGTCCCAAAAATTAGATCAAGGCGTCCCACAAGGCAGCGTGCTATCTCCCACCCTCTTTCTTATCATGATTAACGATGCACTCGCTGACCTCCATCACATAGCCCCCTGTCTAAAATACTCCATTTACGCCGATGATTTGGCCATATGGTGCACGCACCCATCGGCAGACAATGCAAATCATATAATGCAGCGCGCCATGAATCAAATTGATTCATGGTGCTCCCTCTGGGGACTGCAAATCTCCCCCACCAAATCCGTCACCATGCTTTTCTCCCGGCTCACCACGTACATTCCACCTCTTACACCACTCCGTTACCGCGACCAAATTATCCCTCACCAAACCACCTTCACCTATCTTGGCATCGTACTAGACAAAAGTCTTTGTTTCGGCCCCCATATTGCTTATCTCAAACAACGTTGCGCAAAACGTCTAAATCTCCTGCGCTGCATCTCCGGTCGTGACTGGGGTGCAGACAGGGCCACACTCAACACATTGTATATTACTCTGATTCGCTCAATCCTGGAATACAATGCGTTTATCTTCGATAATATATCCCCTTCACACATTACAACACTTGAACGCATACAGAATAACGCAATTCGCCTCATCACCGGAGCACACCGCACCACGCCCATCACTAGTCTCCGGGCTGAGGCCCACCTCCCCAGCTTACAACACCGCAGAATACTTCAACTAGTCAGATACCACTTTCGCACCACAACACAGCACAACCACCCTGCCACCCTCGCACTCTCTAATCCTCCCGTTCGACGTACATATAATAGGAACAAATACAATATTGCCATACATTTAGACCATGTCCTCACATTCGCACTCAAATTCCCCAACGTAATCCCCGACAAATTGCCTCCTCTAATCCCGTTTTGGCACATGAAACACCCCAAACTTGAGTATCTCTTTCGGGAAAACAAAAACCTGCTCACCCCCCATCGAAGTCCAAATTAGATTCTTTGAATATCAAGAGGCCCACCCACAACACACCTTCTTCTACACGGACGGCTCACGTACCAGCAATGGTACGGGAGCCGCCTGGTGCGGTGGGCCCGACACTGGTCAAAGCAAATTAACACTTCACCATTCGGTATACACAGCAGAACTAGTCGCCATACTCACTTGCCTACAACACATCATTGCGCAACGCATTACTACCCCTACTACAATATGCACTGACTCACGATCCTCCGTGGACGCCCTCGCCTCAATACACAACACCACACACCCCACGCTCCACGCCATCCGACACCTCTACAATGCCAACCACGCACACCTTCCACTCACACTGCTCTGGATCCCCGGACATCGGGGCATCCCGGGAAATGAACGGGTTGATGGTCTCGCCCGCGCTGCGATCGACCTCCCCGACAACAACGGAGCCCCAGTACCCCCCGGAGATCTTTTATCCCTCACAAATAATCTGTTCAAAAAGTATATTCAGGCCTGCTGGTCACACAACACCACACACCTACACACCATCAAGCCCACACTCTCCAGCTGGCCCTCCTCCAACCAGCACACCCGTCTGAACGAGGTGGTACTCGCCAGACTTCGCCTGGGACACACCAATTTGACACACAATTATATTTTTCATAGACATCACCGCCTTCCACTTTGTAACACATGTCACCTACGCCTTACTGTCACCCATATCTTACTCGACTGTCCAGCATATGCTCTTCACCGTCGCTATATCATGCAATATGTCGCCAAGATCCACTCACAACTTTCGCTTCAAGCTCTCCTCGGGAATGACCACCCGGAACTACTTGATTTACTCTTTCGCTTCCTCCAGGACACCCAACTCTCCGAACTGATATAAAACCTCCGTCGCATCTTCCTTTTCCAAGCTAGCCTGATAAAAGTTATAAGCACGCACCACACTCCGTACTGTCTGTATGACTCCGCTCCACATCTCTTCCTCTCCGTCGTCGCAAAACACATACATATAGGTTATCTCACACTAGGTAGACAGGATCCGATTCCATTTGGCTATTACGGACGGACTTCCTTTTAAATTGCGCTTGGTTTTTTACCCTCGGGTTTTCCAAGCAGCCTGGTTTTCCCCTTTTTAGGGGTTTCCAGGCTTTAACTTAAAACATACACTTACACACACAAGGTCGGGCCCGACGCCCATGACTCGCCCTGGGCGTCGGGCCTCCGCTTCGCTTTTCAGGTCGCAGGTGGGCAGTGGAGCCTCTCCGGAGGTTACGATGCTGCCCACCCTCCAAATGTCCTTCCATTGTCATGAGTGTCTGTATGTATGTATATGTACTTGTATGACATGCGTGTATCGTCTCTACGCCATATTTCTTCTTTGACGGCGTCTCTCCTTTCTTGACTAGTTGATATAACCGGATGTCACATAAGCCGGATTAACGTAACTCCTTCTTTAACGTAGCAATCTCTAGCAGATGGCACTTTGCCTCAGCTAAAGATTTAGGAAAAAAAAAGAAAAAAAAGAAGCAAATGTGGCGCATTTCTTATCATGATTAACGATGCGCTCGCTGACCTCCATCACATAGCCCCCTGTTTAAAATACTCCATTTACGCCGATGATTTGGCCATATGGTGCACGCACCCATCGGCAGACAACGCAAATTATATAATGCAGCGCGCCATGAATCAAATTGATTCCTGGTGCTCCCTCTGGGGACTGCAAATCTCCCCCACCAAATCCGTCACAATGCTTTTCTCCCGGCTCACCACGTACATTCCACCTCTTACACCATTCCGTTACCGCGACCAAATTATCCCTCACCAAACCACCTTCACCTATCTTGGCATCGTACTAGACAAAAGTCTTTGTTTCGGCCCCCATATTGCTTATCTAAAACAACGTTGCGCAAAACGTCTAAATCTCCTGCGCTGCATCTCCGGTCGCGACTGGGGTGCAGACAGGGCCACACTCAACACAATGTATATTACTCTGATTCGCTCAATCCTGGAATACAATGCGTTTATCTTCGATAATATATCCCCTTCACACATCACAACACTTGAACGCATACAGAATAACGCAATTCGCCTCATCACCGGAGCACACCGCACCACGCCCATCACTAGTCTCCGGGCTGAGGCCCACCTCCCCAGCTTACAACACCGCAGAATACTTCAACTAGTCAGATACCACTTTCGCACCACAACACAACACAACCACCCTGCCACCCTCGCACTCTCTAATCCTCCCGTTCGACGTACATATAATAGGAACAAATACAATATTGCCATACATTTAGACCATGTCCTCACATTCGCACTCAAATTCCCCAACGTAATCCCCGACAAATTTCCTCCTCTAATCCCGTTTTGGCACATGAAACACCCCAAACTTGAGTATCTCTTTCGGGAAAACAAAAACCTGCTCACCCCCATCGAAGTCCAAATTAGATTTTTTGAATATCAAGAGGCCCACCCACAACACACCTTCTTCTACACGGACGGCTCACGTACCAGCAATGGTACGGGAGCCGCCTGGTGCGGTGGGCCCGACACTGGTCAAACCAAATTAACACTTCACCATTCGGTTTACACAGCAGAACTAGTCGCCATACTCACTTGCCTACAACACATCATTGCGCAACGCATTACTACCCCTACTACAATATGCACTGACTCACGATCCTCCGTGGACGCCCTCGCCTCAATACACAACACCACACACCCCACGCTCCACGCCATCCGACACCTCTACAATGCCAACCACGCACACCTTCCACTCACACTGCTCTGGATCCCTGGACATAGGGGCATCCCGGGAAATGAACGGGTTGATGGTCTCGCCCGCGCGGCGATCGACCTCCCCGATAACAACGGAGCCCCAGTACCCCCGGAGATCTTTTATCCCTCACAAATAATCTGTTCAAAAAGTATATTCAGGCCTGCTGGTCACACAACACCACACACCTACACACCATCAAGCCCACACTCTCCAGCTGGCCCTCCTCCAACCAGCACACCCGTCTGAACGAGGTGGTACTCGCCAGACTTCGCTTGGGCCACACCGATTTGACACCCAATTTTATTTTTCATAGACCTCACCGCCTTCCACTTTGTAACACATGTCACGTACGCCTTACTGTCACTCATATCTTACTTGACTGTCCAGCATATGCTCTTCACCGTCGCTATATCATGCAATATGTCGCCAAGATCCACTCACAACTTTCGCTTCAAGCTCTCCTCGGGAATGACCACCCGGAACTACTTGATTTACTCTTTCGCTTCCTCCAGGACACCAAACTCTCCGAACTGATATAAAGCCTCCGTCGCATTTTCCGTTTCCAAGCTAGCCTGATAAAAGTTATATGACACGCGCCACACTCCGTACTGGCTGTATGACTCCGCTCCACATCTCTTCCTCTCCGTCGTCGCAAAACACATACCTATAGGTTATCTCACACTAGGTAGACAGGATCCGATCCAATTTGGCTAATACGGACGGACTTCCTTTTAAATTGCGCTTGGTTTTTTACCCTCGGGTTTTCCAAGCAGCCTGGTTTTCCCCTTTTTAGGGGTTTCCAGGCTTTAACTTAAAACATACACTTACACGCACAAGGTCGGGCCCGACGCCCACGACTCGCCCTGGGCGTCGGGCCTCCGCTTCGCTTTTCAGGTCGCAGGTGGGCAGTGGAGCCTCTCCGGAGGTTACGATGCTGCCCACCCTCCAAATGTCCTCCCACTGTCATGAGTGTCTGTATGTATGTATATGTACCTGTATGACATGCGTGTTTCGTCTCTACGCCATATTTCTTGTTTGACGGCGTCTCTCCTTTCTTGACTAGTTGATATAACCGGATGTCACATAAGCCGGATTAACGTAACTCCTTCTTTAACGTAGCAATCTCTAGCAGATGGCACTTTGCCTCAGCTAAAGATATAGGAAAAAAAAAAAAATGTGGCGCAGCGTTTGGGCCATGACTGTAAACGTGGCGCACTGCTTTGGCCATCACTCTTAGCTCGCCGAACCCGCTACATGGGCACACTTAGCTATCAATACCAGTACATCTATGTATCCACCATAAACAAGAGTGACTCCAGGGGAAGAGTTGAAATGAAGCCACCGTCAAGCGTCGCCCTTCACCTCGATCCCTAACTCCGAACTTACAAGAGAGCTATGTAAACAACTACGCCATTTATGACTCAACCGCGTCATCTAAGAATTTGAGAAAAAGTGTGCCCCTAAAACGCTGCGTTTCGTGATGGTGGTCATCTAATTCGCAGCCTAACTGAAACTTAGAAAATAACAGCTGAACAAGATTCTAAGGGCACAGACGCGATATTAGAAGATTTAGAAAGTGAGTTGAATTGAAAATATTTTGATTTTAATATACACCAAACCATTAAAACGGCCATAAAGTTGTACCCCAGATGACGTCATTTGTACCATTCGAGGCGACACGCAGGAAGGCATGGGGATGACAAGGGCCTGGCTGAACCTAAAGTAAAGCAAAGGTAAAGTAATGGTACCTTGAGCTGAACGTTCTAACCAGTATCCCACTGCTCAAGGTTCACAAGGTACAATATCTTCGAAACTAGCGCACTTGTTGCATGTAAACAAAACAGGGTTTTTTTTTACGAGACTAGCTATGACGTCATCAACGATGCTGGAAGAGGTGCAAATATCACTTATTGATTTATAATTTTTACGTTAGATTAAAGATAGGATAGGAGGAAGTAAACAGAGGCGGGGAAAAGTGAAAGAATAGGAGGCATGGAGCGGGGACAGGACAGGGGAAGGACGAAGGGGGTCACGGGACTTGAGTGCAATGTGAAGGGGGCGGCGGAGGGACAGTGTAAATTTGAAAGTTGTCCCTAATAAAAGCCTGCTGTCTCTAATAAATCCAATTGTACTGTTGTCCATAATAAATAGGAATGTTTGGAAAATCCACGGTTCGGAAAATCATCAAATTTGCACCTCTTCCAGGAGTCATGATGACGTTCTAGCGAATCTTCTAACAACCTGTTTTGATTACATGCAAAATTGAACCTTGAAACAGTGGGAAACACTTCGGGAAGCGATAATACGTCCTAGGTTGTTTTCCAATGCGCATATATCGATATATCTTCAACAAACGTGACTCTGGGTATTATTTGGTATTGGAAAAACCATGCATTCGCTCATATTCGCTCTGATATCTGATTACTTACGTATATTTGTAGGAGTATCTAATTCGTATTTGTGTGGAGAGCGGTGGTCGGTGCCTTGTAGCAGTCTCAGAATAGCAGTGGAGGGTGATGAAGATGTTGAATTAAGATATCAATATAGGTATGTTGGTTTTGAGGAAGGAGAGCTTCACTACAGGTACAAAATAGGCTTGAGGCCTTTGGCGAACAGGAGATTAAGGCTAGTGCTAGCCAGGCAAGGGATAGTGCTAGCCAGGGGGAAATGTTAGTGGTAGGAGACTTGAGGGCTCAGATACACAGATTGTATGGTAAATTTGTTTGTTAAGGTGTTTTATGAATTCTATCATTTCAATGCAATGTTTATTAATGTGACTGCAAATGCTTACTTTTCAGGTTGTGAGCAAAATAATACCAAAAGTTAGGTAAGTCTGAATTAGGTAACATCATACAAATAAATGCTTAATAATGAAATAAAAGTGGAACACAACCTAACCTAGCCTAGCCTAACCCCACTTTGGAGAAAGTTAAATTATTCAAATGTTATCCAATTTCTTTTCCTGAAGATTTTTGAAGTTAACTGAACCTAACCCAACATAGCCTAACCTAACATCAGCTGCTTTTAAACAAAACCAAAATTCCACATTTTTTTTTGTTTTGGGAAATATTTTTAAAAAACAATTTCCAACCTAAAACCTGACCTAACCTAACCTAATGAAACCAAACCCATTTGTTTGCTTTATGGATCCAAATGTGGGGAGCTTTTGAGATCAAGGTAAAATTTGATTCTTTGTATTTCTTTTTGTTGTGAATATGATGTTTTTTTATGTGGTGAAGACTATGTGACCATTGATTTTCTCAACAAAATGATTACTTTTATGTCAATGGCAGTTGACTTAAATTCTGTGTAAGATTCAATAATTCCATAATTATGTGAGATACTAGAGCACAACCCCCATATGGCAAAGCTAATCTTGCACCGATATGTGGATGATCTTGCGCATGGCTGCGTCTGGTTTGTCTACAGACATTTGCTGAGTGTTCTGCTTAGAATCAAGAGTTTAAAAATTACATATGAATAGACAATCATAGACAAAACATAAAATAGCCCAACCTAACCTAGACTAAGATAATGTAGCATAATATATAAAATATGTTATAGCATAATATAACATAACCTAAACTAACCTAACTGGAAAACCAGAATAATCCCAAACAAACTTTTTGGCCATGACATCGTCAAATCTAGGCAACATTATAAGCTCTGCCATTAATGTTAAGAGCATCACAAGGAATTTCCTGCCTTGATTGAAGGTTACAGACACATCTGGCTGGAAAAATATTCTTTGTCAGGAATAAATATCTAATTAAGCCAGTAACATAAGGGTTTCAGTTTCAAAGGGTATTGAATCGAGTGCATGAAGTGTGGAATTTCTTCTCTATCATGTCTGTGACACACCAGATATGGATAATTATATGCAATGGGCTATATTTGTAGAGGAAAGATTATGATCATGCATTTCTTTGCCAAATGAAAAGTAATCATGTGCAGAGAAAATGAGTGGTCAAATCATCTTTTTCATGTTAAAATACATGGTACTAAAAAATTCCAGTTTAAAATTTTACCTAGAACTCCAATGATACCCAAATGTGTATCAAAACTTGTCTTGTTACCACCTTAAAGCACAATAATACTGATTGTGCCTTTTGTAATACAACCCAGACACATGGACTGAAGTCTGCTTCCCAGGTGCCCAAGCCAAGGATGTGGGGGATAAACTTAGGAGGATTAAACAAGGAAGTAGGTAATAAACATAAATGGTGCTGATAGGCATAAATGGTGTGGATATCCTCCTACTTGATTGCAAGTAGGAGGATAAGCATGTTGACATCAATCATTCTCATGGTGGCAGTGATGCATTTCGTGATAAATGAGTTTGTGGTGTATGTAGTTGATGTGAATGATGCTCAAGGAAAGAACAATGACTGTAGTCTGTGAGTAAAGCACCATTATTATGCAGCAATTCTTCCCTGTTTCAGGGTTTATCACAGATACAAGATGGCAGCAAATGCCTTGAAGAGGGTAAGTTGATGGTCACTATATGATCCCTTCCCATGGATCTTCACCTCTGGGATCTGGATGCCACCTGCATTTTTTACCAGCACCTAGCCTTCTAACTTGAAAATTGTTCTGGTGTCCTTGGGTTCAACCCAACCTGGAACTTAAAGGTGGTGATGCCCATGTCTCCAATTCAGTATGCTCTGAAGGACCAATAAGAAATGGAGATGTTTGTTGGTTTGCATGTGTGAAGAATTATCCTGAATGTGCTGCCCCCATGCTGTTCCTGTCTGGTGTGCTCTGCAACTGTTAATGGCTGGTATTGTATTCATCCCTGTGCTGCTCCTGTGCCCCTTGTGCTCTGCAACTGTTCATGGCTGGTATTGTATTCATTCCTGTGCCTCTTGTGCTCTGCAACTGTTCATGGCTGGTATTGTATTTGTCCCTGTGCTCGTCCTGTCCAGTGTGCTCTGCAACTATGCATGGCTGGTATTGTATTTGCAATACTCAATCCTTACATTTGAGTTACACACCAGCATTGTCGGTCATAATTCCTCCCAGATTGTTTGTTGATTGTTTGTAGGAGATGGATGTGCTATGGCAACTTCCAGCAGTGATGGACACAGATTGGGACCATAGAACTGACTTTAGGCATGCTAAAGCCTTGTGTTGCTTGTTATCTATCCAAGTGTTTGAATGCCATTGTCATGCAGGTCATTTCAGTTTTAGGAGGAGTTGTGAATGCATGATTTAAGTTTTGATGCACCTTTTGGGCTTAGGGATGCACTTGTATATCTGAAGTTTTGTAAGGTTTCATCCATGGCAGAACAAGTTTTTGTTGCGACAATCATAAGTCGCGAACATATTTTTTGCCGATTGTGAATGATTTGACATGTTTCTTGCCTTTGTTATCATTTCCCCAGTTTTTCAGCACTAACTTCCTCTCAATTTACATCCCAGGGTGCAATTTGCAGCACCAGCTTGGTTGACAATCTTGCACCTATGGCTTGGAGTAACATGAGGTAGGCAGGAGGACCATTGGGTACTGTGGATCTACATGGCATGTGCTGTCTGATTGGACTCATGTTGCCTCGTGTCACCATTGCCTGCTGTCCTCATTGACTGTGGTCCTCATTGACTGTGGTGTCACCTTTTGTCCTCATTGACTGTGGTGTCACGTTTTGTCCTCATTGACTGGTGTCACGTTTTGTCCTCATTGACTGTGGTGTCGCCTATTGTCCTCATTGACTGTGGTGTCACCTATTGTCCTCATTGACTGTGGTATCACCTATTATCCTCACTGACTGTGGTGTCACCTATTATCCTCACTGACTGTGGTGTCACCTTTTGTCCTCACTGACTGTGGTGTCGCCTATTGCCCTTACTGACTGTGGTGTCACCTATTGTCCTCATTGACTATGGTGTCTCCTATTGTCCTCACTGACTGTGGTGTCGCCTATTGCCCTTACTGACTGGTGTCGCCTATTGTCCTCATTGACTATGGTGTCGCCTATTGTCCTCACTGCCTGTGGTCTTACCTATTGTCCTCATTGACTGTGGTGTCACCTATCTCACTGACTGTGGTGTCACCTTTTGTCCTCATTGACTGATGCCTTGTGTGTTGTCCTCACGATTGTGGTGCTGCCTGCTGTCCTCACTGGCGATGATGTAACCTGATGTCCTCACTGATCGGTGCCATCACCACAGGCGACGGGTCTGACCGGTCTGGAGGTGGTCAGTAACCTGATGTCCTCACTGATCGGTGCCATCCTCAGGCGACGGGTCTGACCGGCCTGGAGGTGGTCAGTAACCCACAGCACCGACTCACTGTGCTCTACGGGAAGATCCAGCGCGAGCTGGCCAAGATGCCGCAGGACGCGGCGTACCGCAAGAGCACCGACGCCATCGTGTCGGAGAGACAGGCCGTGGTGCTGGCGGTGCGTACATGCTCGCAACGTGTTTGGTGACACGATCATCAGTGTTTGGTTGGACTGTCATCATGTCGCGACATGCCCTAATGCATTGTGACCTGAAATTGGTTTCCGTGGTATCAGCCGAAGACGTGAAACCCACTGTGATGGTGAATTAATATGACACGCATCAGACGCAATGGTTCTGCAGACATTGGGATCTCGAGTTAATGAAGGATCGCTGATGGGTTTGGGATAATATTCAAGCACTTTGAAGTACGCATCTCCGCCAGGCGCGCTTGGATTCTCATTGGTGTGTCCGCGAACAGTTAATGAAGGATCGCTGATGGGTTTGGGATAATATTCAAGCACTTTGAAGTGCGCATCTGCGCCAGGCGCGCCTGGATTCTCACTGGTGTGTCCGCGAACAGTTAATGAAGGAACGCTGATGGGTTTGGGGTAATATTCAAGCACTTTGAAGTACGCATCTGCGCCAGGCGCACCTGGATTCTCACTGGTGTGTCCGCGAACAATAGAGTTGCGATTTATGCGACTTTATTTGCATAAAACGTGCTGCGACGTTCATTCGTTAAAGCTATCTTGTCTTCCAATTTCCGTTCAATTGACACACTGATGTATTGCCAACGTTGGTGCTTCGCGATTTGTCTTGTGTAACTACATTCTGGTTACTCGTCCGCCATTTGGCGTGCCGGCCGCGCATTGGCCGCCCGCCACCGACCAACCGGCCGGACTCGACACCAGCCTGCCAACTTTGGGTGGGCCGCCGACGCCAAAGCAGTGTTAAATTATTCGTAAAATAAGGTGGAACTTACAACTTTCTGAACACTCAATCGACATCCTTCTCCAAGAAGTATCGACATCCTGCTTCTTGATGCGTGCTTATCAGAATTCGTGTCTCCTTTCTAACAGTACCTCGTTTGTTAAGTATCATGATCATGCTCTCGGTAAGGGATGGTGATACACGAACATTTCGCAATGCAATTTTAGGTAAAGAGATTATTCATAATGCGATATGGCATACAGCACCAGTGTATAGAATACGTTTTTTTTTATCTCGCTATCCCGAATATAGCTCTTCCTAACATATGCATAGCAAAACAACTGATGAATGTACAACCATTGACTCGAATTTAAGTCTGAAAGACATTAAAAGCATTTGAAATGACACTAATTCCATGACAAATTTCGACATCCTACTGTGCTCGTTTCGACATCTCACACCTAACGAAAAGCCATTATTTTAACACTGCGCCAAAGTTACCGGCAGATGTACACATTTGAAACATTAAGCAATGTACCTGACGTGATTTCCGCCACCATTGATGCTAAGGCGGACATATCCATTAACATTTTTTAAAGTGTAACATTGCGCCCGTGGGCGTTGCATGGAAAGAATGCACTTCAACCGCGAATATCCTTTACACAGTTTTGCCGTGACAGACTGTGACATCAGGCATTCATCCATGCCTGATGTTGCTTGGCATGGATGAATGGTCCGCCTCCCGAATCTGTGTCACTCTTGACCCTATGACCTATTGGCACATTATCGATCAAATTAAGTTTATGTCGGTTGAGCCCTCTCCCCCCAATCAATTTAGAAAAATTCCACCCCTGGCATTGATTTACCCATATCCAAAAGAGTAGACCCCTGGCCCGTTTCGGTCATACCTATTGCAAAAAAATACCTTAGAGGGGACATTTTTTACCACCACCTTGCCAGTGAGTGTTATTCATTTGGGGTATCCCCACTGATTACGGTGAAACTTCATCCCTGCCGTGCACCATACCCAGCCAAAATATACCGTCAACACATACGAGCCACAACCACCGACTTACAGATGGGAGGACACCACGCTTCCGAATACCCCTATACATACTGTTGTTCCTGTTGTTCCTGGGTGGGCACCCTTGAGCCAAAAGTGACTGAAGTGAAATGTTTCCGATATCCTACTACTATATGTATTAATATAGCTGACAGTCAATCCTTCAAATAAGAGGGCGGTTGGGCGTAAACATGCCCTTTGATATACAGTTACATCGCTTGAAAAGCAGTTACACGATTACCTGCTGTTTCAGCGGCTTCGCCCCCGACGGATTCGTTGATAATCTGTCTCTATT
This sequence comes from Ashinkailepas kermadecensis, assembly GCA_034440615.1. Taxonomy (NCBI): domain Eukaryota; kingdom Metazoa; phylum Arthropoda; class Thecostraca; family Neolepadidae; genus Ashinkailepas; species Ashinkailepas kermadecensis. The sequence continues at coordinate 18,203 of JAOTOM010001222.1, forward strand.
ATGTCAGGCCGGACGAGTTGCACTTTAAGCTACATTTGGCATTTCACATGAGCATGTGCACGCACAAAGGGGTACTTCACTTGTGCTACTGCCTTGTGTGAAAATTAAGTACCGAGTTGCTATGTATTGAGAGCATGCAAAATGCATCTATGCGACTGTAGTATCTTCGGAAATAATTACTGTCTTGAAAACATCACTTAATTCCTGACATTTGCTCTTCACTTCTTCATGTACGCCGGTCTCCAGATTACCCCGCCTTGCATCGCCACGGCTCCTCTGGACAGCCGATGTCCGCGCTCCGCGCATGTCGAAACGACATAACGAGCACAAGTTTTTTGGTATTGAGAAGGGCCACTTTCTATAACAATTGTAATTGTATTTGTATTATGTTTAAGTTAGATACGTTTGTATGGTTTATTGCATGTATTGTTATTTTGGATGGCATTACCGATATATCAGCGAGCATGATGACCCTGGTAGCAGTGCTAGTATTTGAATAGATTATACCCTGCCACATCTGATGGAAATGGGCCCATTAATTCAACACTTCAGTCACCGGATATTTGAGCATGCTTATTAGCGTGCTAATTTACACTTCAATCCTGGAATTTCAGGACATTGATGATGCCAGCTTTCGACATGGCACCACGTTGTTTATATTGGTTAAATTTGTTACGTCCTACATTTGTAGTTGTGTACAGCTTCATCCCCAGGTCGCATCCAACGATGCATGGTTTTCCGCCCCCAGCAGCAGTGGGTATTACCGTTCCCGTTCCCACGTGACAGTGGGTGTCACCGTGATCACCGTTCCCGTTCCCGAGCGACAGTGGGTGTCACCGTTCCCCGTCCCCAGCGGCACTGTATGCGAGTGTTCCCCGTCCCCGGCAGCAGCGTGTGTGACGGCGGCCTGTTACAGGAGAAGGACCGGACGGTGCTGGAGCAGTAGTGGGTGTGACTGTTCCCCGTCCCCGGCAGCACTGTATGTGACGGCGGCCTGTTACAGGAGAAGGACCGGACGGTGCTGGAGCAGCGGCTCGGCTGCGGACAGTGCGAGGAGTTGATAGTGCAGGCCGAGAACGAGCTGGTGCTGGCCAAGAAGATGCTTCAGTGGCGGCCGTGGGAACCGCTGGTGCAGAGCGCCCCCACCAGCCAGTGGAAGTGGCCCATCTAAAGGGTCCCGTGCCCCACTGGTCTAGTGTGCTCGAGTGTGCTACTTGTATTGTTAGTTGGTTGTAAATATAGACGCCATATGCCTTTGTGATTTGTCGAGTTTTCCTTGTTTAACCCTTGAATAAGATTGCATCATGAGGCGAGCACGTTTGGGGTACGTAAAAAACATTGAAACTACAGTCGCTCGCAACAAAAGTAAACGTGTCATCCCTTCTGCGTCGCCGGACGAATTGAATGCTTACTTCGTTAGGTTGGGTCCTCGGGTAGCAGCTGAGATAGCTGGGCAGGTGGATCCGCCCGACCTCGTATGTCGCCTCCCCAGGGTGGGTGCTTGTGCGTTTTCGCTTGTACCTTTGACGCTGTCCGAATTGCGAACCATTGTTTTCGGGATGAATGGATCCTCTTCTCCCGGACCTGACGGAATCTCCACACGCATTGTTTGGCTGACTTTTGAGGTTTTAGGGGAGATATATCTTCACATGGTCAATTCATGCCTATCCAACGCTGACGTTCCTAACTCTTGGAAACACTCCCTAGTACTTCCGATCTTCAAGTCTGGCGACCCTTCCAAAGCATCCTACCGTCCTATCTCTTTGGTTCCAACGATTGCCAAAATTGTTGAGCGGGCTGTTCATCAGCAACTCTACGGCTACCTGTCCCGCAACCACCTCCTAGCTCCCAATCAGCATGGTTTCCGTCCCCGCCACTCCACTGAAACCGCGCTGATAACCATAACTGACCACATCCTATCAGCCAACGACCGTGGGGATATATCTCTCCTATGCCTGCTCGATTTGAGTAAGTGTTTCGATGTGATAGACCATGCCAAATTACTCTCAAAATTGGGCGCTCATGGTATCGATACTTCTTGGTTTTCGGCTTATCTAAAGGATCATACCCAAAGCGTAAGAATCACAGACAGATTAGGCACTACCAAAACATCTTCTATGCTCCAAAACAACATAGGAATTTTGTCAAGGCTCTTGTCTCGGCCCTCTCCTTTACAGCCTCTTTGCCAACGACCTCAGCCTCTTCGTTGAGGATGCTGTGGTTGTGCAGTACGCTGATGACACCCAAATTTTAGTTAGCGGCAAAAAATCCGAGATTTCATCTCTGAAATCACATCTCGAACACGTCTTAGCCTCTCGACATCTGGTTTTGCGCGAATGGGTTGAAAGTGAATGCTGATAAAACCCAGCTACTTCTGTTGGGCAGCCAGTAAAATGTACGCAACATTTCGGACATCACAGTGAACTTCCGCGATCAAATCCTCCATACGTGCTCAGAAGCAAAGAATCTTGGTCTCATGTTCGATTGCAACCTCTCCTGGAACTCTCATGTCTCCCTCATTACTAGGCGCTGTTTTGGAATTATATGTGGTCTATCACATCTGAAGCACAACCTCCCGACGGGCGTCATTACAACGCTGGTCACTGCCCTGGTGATTTCCCAGGTTCGCTACTGTATTTCCATATATGGCAGCGGTACTCTCCAAAACATTTCCCGAATCCAAAAATTCTAAATTTTGCGGCTAAAGTAATCTTCGGACGCAGGAAATTTGACCACGTTTCAGACCTGTTGGTGAGACTGGGGTGGCTGACAGCGAGTGAGTTGGCTAACTATCATTGTCTAACTGTCCTGCACAAGCTTCGTCGCTTTGGAGAGCCGGAACAGCTCGCTCTGACCTTTCATACTGTAGGCCAGGTCAGCCAGAGGCAGTCAGTATCTAGACATGCTAGCGATCTCTATCTGCCCAGATCTAGAACGGAAATTGGAAAAAGGCGGTTCCAAGTGAGAGCAGTTGCTCTTTATAACGTATTACCTCAGGACCTGAGAGAACTGCCAGTGTCACGGTTTGGTGCGGCGCTGAAACGGCATATCAGGCCATCTTGATGGATATGTTTGGCATGAGTTAGTTATTGCCTGGTGTTATGTGAGACTGGTGAGAATGTGAATTTGGAATGGTTGTCATCGCAGTGTTTTAACAAAATTTTATCCTTCTCATCGTTTTATCTACAAGACGAGGAATCGTAATAGCCACGAATGTGTTGTGGAAGGTTCTAATAAATGTCTATCTATCTATCTATCTACTTTCGGGATATGTTGGTTTTCTTAGGGATGGCAAATTTTGTTTATTTCAAAGATCGACGTATTTTTAGGAACCATTTGATTTGGGATGCGTGAATTTGCCTACGGTTCGAGCTGCAGCCCACACGGGACGGATCAGGAACACACATATGTCTGCGGTGTTCCTTGAACTGGATTTAGAGCGTCATGAGTTCATGTGGCATCGCGTGAACAACAGTTTGGAGTCAATTTTGGCATGCTATTTCCTTCACGGTTCCGTGCGGGTTGGGTGTGTTTACCGGGGGCCAGCAAGACCGGTGGGAGCGTGGTTTCACGTGCCTAAAGATTGACAACTCTAGTTGTGAAGTTGATATGTGCTGGGCGCAGTGCCGACATTTAGCACTGTTATTCTGTGTCGGGAACAGACTGGTCCCTGGTGCTGGTGGCCACTGGTTTTACACGTCGACTGCTCGGTCGTACACCGTCGCAATAGCTCACGCCGATTGGTCGCGGGCGGAGGGTAGCGAGCGACGAGCGGAGGGTAGCGACAGGCTGAGGGTAGCGATGGGCGGGACTCGAACGTACAATCTTTCGACTGGGAGACGCGCAACTTGCATTTAGGACCCGACTCATGACGCACGCCACAGACATACTTGGCGTTTATTTCAAGAATCAGTCGCACAATATCTCTCGCGCGCTTCACGACATGGTTCCGACACAACCCGAGAGTCCGCTCGCACAGCACACGCGCACACAACTCCCCGCCGCACTCCAGCCACCAACAGTTTGGAAATGTAAAAACCACGTGGCTCCATCCGGCGGGGCGAGGTTCAGTTCCTCTGACGTCACACTCGGCTGAGGGAGGCGGCGTTGGAGGCAACGGTCGGTGAACGGACGGCCGCCCCAGTAGAACACATCGAGGGCCGGCCCCGGCAGAGACTAAGCTGAAGACTGGCTCCAGACGCAGTGGAGGGTGAGCCGAGGGCCGGCCCCGGCAGAGACTAAGCTGAAGACTGGCTCCAGACGCAGTGGAGGGTGAGCCGAGGGCCGGCCCCAACAGAGACTAAGCTGAAGACTGGCCCCAGACGCAGTGGAGGGTGAGTCGAGGGCCGCCCCAGTGGCAGACTTCACGGCTGTCACCACTGGTCCTCCCACTGATCTGAGGACGGTAGGTCGAGGTCAGGGCAAGGCCCGTCTGCAGCTCGGACCGGTTATCAACTGGAGTTCGGGGTGAGCAACTGTTCAGCGTTAGACACAGTGGGACCGCGCATATCGGTATCGATATAGACTAAGTAAAACACCTCATGCATCTGACACTATGAATGCACTGATAACTTCTGCAATTACAGGTCAGATCAGGAATGCAAATGGATGCACAGTGAAGCCCACTCCTGTAGCTGTTGGGCTGTTATTCGGCAAATCAAGCTCTGCTAAGTAGTACAGGTAGGGGACAGGGGTCAAGTGCCAAATGGTCACTTCCCATGCAGAAATTTTTTGCCTCCCATTCACGGCTGTTTAACATCACAAGTCGACATCGACACAAGCCACCGACCCTGCATTCATCGTTGGTTTCCCCTTCCCTTCGGAAAACCTTGGTGAAAAATATTGGCTACATGTCTCGTCAAACATGCACAGTTCGGCAAATGTACACAGCTCTGCTTGTGTGAGGCTACGCTCCGGCGGCCTGAGCACATGTTCTCAACCGTACGTAAACAAACATTAATAGGCCCAAAGAACGAAACCAATTGGAAACGAATATTTTAAGGTAGGAAATTCCAACCAACTTAAAGAAAAAGGTACGAAAAATGTCACAGCTACTAATGCTGCAGCAGAAACCATTCCCGAAGTTCGCATTTACCAACGATATCCAAACAGAATGAACCGGCTCGTAACTGCTCGCCCTACAAATTAACCCAGTTCTGATTAGTCACTATTCAATTTACCCGGCTTGTAATTGGTAATACTAAAGCAACCAGCTTTGGAACTGTGCATTCTAAACAAAGCATAAGCGACCTGGCATTCTATCTGTGCCAAAGTACACGCTGAATTTATGAGCTAGATGTGGAATCTTTGGAAGACACCTTGTACCTCAATCACGAGTACTCGTCTCGGGGGTTGGGAGAGGAAACTTTCAAAGGACGCAGGTGCAGAGAAGTTAGAGTGTAGGAGGATGAAGGCTTGGCAAATTGAAATGCGTTCCGCATGCGGTGTTTTACTCGGGTGGCGGAATATGAGTATGCTTCAAGAGGGAAAACCAGGCAAAAAAGATTAATCGCTATTGTTGTAACCCACCTCACACGCTTCACTTCTGCTAGCACGATAGCACCAATAAGTTCACAAATGTATCGGCGCACACAAACTCCACAAACACGTATCGGTCGCGAGCCGCTTCATAAGAGCTGCCTCTCGCGCCATATGGAGCTGAGCCGCTTCATAAGAGCCGTTTCTCGCGCCACATGCAGCTGCCGCCAGAGGCCGTACCTGGCGCGTCCGCGTCCACCTGCTCCTCCTCGGTGACCCACGAGCCGTTCGAGTCGTCGCCGGCGGCGCTGCGCTCTGAGTGGCTGGCCGACGACGCCTCGCCGTCCGTGTCGCTCGCCACGAACGTCATGTCCGAGTCGGACACATCTGCGGCGGCGTCCCGACACATCAGTCCACCGGTCATCACATGGGCCGGCACTCAGACTCAGCACACGTCAGCACGCAGGGTCAGTCACATGGACAGACTCAGCACATGTCGGTCCACCGGCCATCACATGGGCCGGCCCTCAGACTCGGCACACGTCAGCACGCAGGGTCAGTCACATGGACAGACTCAGCACATGTCGGTCCACCGGTCATCACATGGGCCGGCCCTCAGACTCAGCACACGTCAGCACGCAGGGTCAGTCACATGGACAGACTCAGCACATGTCGGTCCACCGGACATCACATGGGCCGGCACATAGACAGACTCAGCACACGTTACCACACAGGTCACATCCGTTGGCCAGGCCACCGTAGGGCTCAGCTCACGGGTCGTCACGACACCGATCAGCATCCAGGCTATCTGCTACACGACCAGTGCAGTCGATGCACCCTAAAGCCTAAATAACCAACTCAGGTTATCTCGTGTGCCAGCACACAAGACAGCAGATGGGTCAGCACACAGGTCATCATGCGGGTCAGAACATGGATCACGAGTGGTCACATCTCAGACGCCGTGGCACAGTTTGAAGAGCGGAAGAACACGGACCGGAGTGGGTGGACTGAGAGACAGGACCGGGCCGATCTGCAGGCGCAGCGTTCCTGTTTGTTAGTTAGTTAGTTATTTATTTGGGCTTTAGGGCGCTTCGACCAGATTGATCATTCGCGCCCATAACTTTTATACTAGTATTTCACTGTTAGTGAGGCCTATTACCTGGACGTATATGTGGTTTGAAACCCACTCGCCGACAAGTAACGAAACAAGTTTCCAGAATGCACACGTTTTGAGTTGTGATCGGGGCACCTCGGAGGGTCAGTCACCCGTGCAGAGTGCAGGTCATACTATGACAAAACAGGCAGACCAGCGACAACATGCCACGCTACGTTCAGCCAGAGGCTAGCACCAGTGGCCTCTCTAACCAGGCGTGCGTTTGTCAGTTAAATTTGTGAAGAACATCCTCAAAATATGACAGATGTTGCCGAGTTTAAACAACAATGGACGCCATAAATTACGACACGGGTAGTGGATAGTAATCCATATTGGTATACTGGCCAAATAACGGAACTCCAGGTAGCCAATTGTCACCCAGATAGCTCGCGAATGCACTCATTACAGAGGCTGCAGCCTGTGGAAAATGTGTTGGGAAGGGAAACCTCTCCAATACACCAGCTATCACTCCATGTCTCCCATGAGTTCCGTGGGAAACTGGCAGAGGACGACCCAGGCCCAACTTCTGCACTGCTGGAAGCAGAGGAAGCTAAATCCTAATCGGGGTGATTTCAGACCTCGGTGTGTTTCACCGTGGACCAGCTGGTGCGCCTCATCCAGTGGACCAGATCCCGACCCCAACCACCGTGCACGAGTCGGACGCGATGGCGCCCGTTCAGACACACGTGTTTCCAAGGAGGCTCTGTCCTAGGGTAGCGTCCTGGATACCGAGAGGTGCCTGCAGCCACGTCTCGACCGGGTGGCAGAATGGCTCTCAATTGGACAGTGACGCCTGGCGTCGGCAAGTGTAGTGACACTCTCTTCTCCCTCGATCCGAAAGAAGCGCATGGCAGCTCCGGCACTACCCTCTCCTTCCGAGGGCAAGTCATTACAAGCGTTAAAAAATTACTTTCCTGGGCATCAAGTAGATCCTCAACTGACGCTCGCAAAGCACGTTGCGGAGGTAAAGCAACGCAACGGTAAAGCAAAAAAAGCAACGGTAAAGCAACGGAGGTGAAGTCCCAGTGTGCGGATTGGTGGTGTACAGTACAAGTTTCTTATCTGGCTTTCCTATCATACCTACGGGATCCCTCCATCGCTGTCCTATGCCATCCTCAGCAGTGACCTCAAATCGAATTCCTTAAATCTCGCAGAACCCGACATGATCTAATTTTCCCAGAGAACGTATTATCAAGGGAAAATAGACCCCCCCCCCCCCCCAACAATCCTCAGTCTTTTTTCCATGTGACGTCCAGATCAACTCGCGCACAACAGCTGTTTGCTGCACCATATGCACGAACCGAGACAGTTCGCTCAGGTCCTATACGCCGGCTTCCGAAGATATCAAGCTCGTTTGTAGCATGTCACGTGGCCACCGACTTCTTCGGGCGACAGCGCAGCGTATTAAAAAAAAGAAACATGTACTGCGTGGTGTTGCACTCCTTTAGTCATATATTCTGTATGTAAGACTTCTATCGTATGGTTTTTTCCTTAGGCTGCATATTATTGTTCATCTGTACATAATTATTGATGTATTTTAAACCTTGACTTCACCTGTTAGTGGAGATCCTCTGTTGGTGATCTTTGCAAATAAACAAATAAAATAAACGCATGGCGGAGCGCCGGAGTGCCTCACGGCTCTGGCGGACCCTCATGACCATACGGTGGTCACACGAATACCATCCGAGTAGTCTACATAGGATACATCAGAGCTCTCTTTGACTGCAGTGTCGCCGTCCACGGCAAGCATGCAGCACCTGGTGTAGGAGAGCAGCTCGAAATGGAGCAGAACAAGTGTGCCCGTACCGCCACCGGCAACACCGGCAACACCCGCCCGACGCGCTGCGATGCCGTTACCACGGAGGCTGGGCTCCTTCGTCTATCTCCGGGAGCCAAACCGCTGGCGGCGGTGGAACAGCGGCTGCTGTCTCCAACTAAGCGACCCCGCACAGGCCATCTTGTGGAGGCACCACGGCTGCTGTCTCCAACTAAGCGACCCCGCACAGGACATCTTGTGGAGGCACCGCGGCTGCTGTCTCCAACTAAGCGACCCCGCGCAGGCCGTCTTGTGGAGGCACCACGGCTGCTGTCTCCCACTAAGCGACCCCGCGCAGGTCATCTTGTGGAGGCACCACGGCTGCTGACTCCCACTAAGCGACCCCGCACAGGCCATCTTGTGGAGGCACCACGGTTGCTGTGTCTCCCACTAAGCGACCCCGCACAGGCCATCTTGTGGAGGCACCACGGCTGCTGTCTCCAACTAAGCGACCCCGCACAGGCCATCTTGTGGAGGCACCACGGCTGCTGTGTCTCCCACTAAGCGACCCCGCGCAGGTCATCTTGTGGAGGCACCACGGTTGCTGTGTCTCCCACTAAGCGACCCCGCACAGGCCGTCTTGTGGAGGCACCACGGCTGCTGACTCCCACTAAGCGACCCCGCACAGGCCATCTTGTGGAGGCACCACGGCTGCTGTCTCCCACTAAGCGACCCCGCAAAGGCCATCTTGTGCAAAGACGCTCAGTCCGGGTTGAAGCAGCACACACACGAGGCGTGGCGCCGCGGACACCAGGTGGCGGCCCGGGGGACCGGCCACCGCCAGAGTTTGCCGGCGAGGATGCTGTGCTGGAGTACATACTGTGCTTCCGACGGGTAGGACACTGGCTGGTGGAGAGACAGGGCCCGAGCGTCCCCTCGATATAACCGGCTGCCCACATCAGTGTCCCCCGCCTTAAAAAGTATTTAAAAAGTAGGGGGAATGCCCCCCTCCCTGTTCCTACACATATGGCCATGGGATTTGCTTTGGTCGCCGTCGCTGCGCTCCGTCGCTCACGGGAGACCGATGCGCCTGCTCATCGATCAGCGGCGAGGCCTCCAACTATTCAAAAGGAGAGAGGGCGACCAAACCTGTGCTGGCAGCTGAGGTCTGGTGGATGGTACACCTCATCACAAGTCGCGGTGCAAACATCACTCTGCACTGGGACGCCTGGGGACTCAGAGCTAGCCGGAAATAACGCTGCCGGAAGGCGTCGTTGTCGGAAGGCGGTCAGGAAGGCGTACGCAATGCATCGGCTCGCAGTCCCCTCGACCTCAGCCGCGCTAAAGGCGCTGTCAGCCGTTCAATCGAAGATCGGGTGGACGCGCGGGCCACTCAAGCTCACCATTACCCAAATGCCACCCAAAGCCATGGGAACCCACCGAGCGGAGACGCCCTGACCGTGGCCGAACTGAGAACAGGCTCGTCGCCGCTAGCCTGTGACGTACCCAGCTGAGTCTGTCTCGCGGCCGACAAATGCCCGGCGTGCGGTGAGCAGGACAGTGCGGTGTGTCTGCTGACGGACTGTCCGGTGTACCTAACCTGCCAGACCACACCCTGGGAGCCCGTGCCACGCCCAGCGAGGTACTCGGTGGGCCGACCACGAAGATAGCGCAATTCCTCCTGACGGCGGGGCGTACTGAGCCGCCGCTTAGTGTATCCACCGCCATAGACGCTGGAACTATTGCGTGGCGTGGCGTGGCGTGGCGTGGCGTGGCGTGGCGTGGCGTGGCGTGGCGAGAGGGTTTTGTGAGCGCGATACCATTCTACCAGTGGTAGCACGTGCGGCCGCCACTGTGCCGACAGCGCAGATGAGCGTGACACCACACGACTAGTGGTAGCACGTGCGGCCGCCACTGCGGAGACAGCCAGCTTACCTCCATTCATTGAGTTGATGTTCCTGTTTCTCCGCCGGCCGATGTTGAGAAAGCTTGCGATATCTGGAAGCACAAGCAGACCAGTGTACAGCACAGCTGGACCGCTGAAGACACGCGCAGCACGGTAGGAATAGCTTCCAAGTCGGGAGTCGCCAGTCGCAGCACTGTTTTCGTCACTGCCACACACACCACGGGAATCATTTCCCAACATTGTCCTGATAGTAATATGGCTAACAATTCCGAACTTGGGACCCAGTGAGGGGCAAGATTTGAGCAGAAAACAGCGCCGTGTCGGCATGCGCGTTACCATTCACAAAGATGAGCAAACATCCTGACACGCGTCGATGTCACTGATCATTATCCCAACACGTGGGTTCACTACCCTATGCGTGCATCACTATCCCAGTAGGCGGAGAACTATCCCCAGATGTAGGTCATAACCAAGTCACGTGGGTCACAATCCTAATCTGCGTAGCATTTGGCCACTTGGTTAGCTCAGTGGATAGAGCATTGGCCTGCGAAGGTCTCCCAGTCTTGGCACAACGGTCGAGCCGCTTCACGCGCTCGCTGTTAACGCCTCCGACTGGGATGGCCAGTTGGTGACTGGCCTGGCAGGGCCAGGCAAGGCCGGGGGTGTACGCAATGGACTGCCGTGCCCAACTATGGGGTACGCGAAACTTCCGGTCAAAATTGCACTATATAACTTGAATTCCACGATCGGAGGGTGGGCTCAGGGTTAGTGCAACAAGCCTGCACTCAGATTATGTAAAGTCACCCCAAGAACATTTCGGACGAAAATTTTGTTTCCAAAAGAGATTGTTTCAACAGGTGGGTGGCTCCGCCTCACGTGTGGCTACCACTCAGACTCTGACACGACGCTCGCCACTGCTGACAGACACCGCCAGACCCCACGCAGACATAGCGCCCTGACGTGCGGCGCAACTGAGCGCTGCTGGGCTGGGCTGCCGACTGACCATCCACCACTGCCGGCCAGCGACAGTCCCTGTGTGCCCGACACCACACTGCCCCGCGCGCGCCTCTGGAGTGCCCCCCCCCCCCACAGACTGGCTGGCTGCCCGAGCGGCAGTCAGACCGCTCGGGGGCGACTCAGGCCGCGCAGCAGAAGGCCGGCCCGAACCACCGCAGCAGCTCGTCGCCAGAACGCACCACTGGCCACGTTGTCGGAGATGTCCGAGCCGTCCGTGTCGTCGACATTGTCCTCCTCCTCCTGGTCGTCCTGCGGCCACACGCACAGGCGAGGTCAGGCCGGGTCAGCCGAGGTACACATCACTACACCAGCAAATACCGACGTCCGCACACGGCGGTCACGTGGTGACGTCACGCTCGTCCAGGCTTCACGCCAATACAGATACGGTGGAGAGTGCTCGCGGCGTCGGCAGGGTCTGCCGGGTGCGGAGGATCGGGCCAGGTAGGAAGGTTCCGGCTGGGTGACGAGGCCCAAGGCGGAATGGAGGCCCGACAGGGTGAGAAGGCACCAGCCAGGCGCCGGGTGCCGAGGCCCGGGGCGGGATGGTTGATTGAATTATTTGGGCCTAAGGGCGCGCCGATTACAAGGTCATTTAGCGCCCACCGTGGCGGGATGGAGGCCCCGACAAGGTGAGAAGGCACCAGCCAGGTGCCAGGTGACGAGGCCCGGGGCGAGATGGAAGCCGCGGCAGGGTGAGAAGGCACCAGCCAGGTGTCAGGTGCCGAGACCCGTGGCGGGATGGAAGCCCCGACAAGGTGAGAAGGCACCAGCCAGGTGCCAGGTGACGAGGCTAGGGTCGGAATGGAGGCCGTGACAGGGTGAGAAGGCACCATCCAGGCACCAGGTGCCGGGGCCCCGGACGAGATGGAAGCCCCGGCAGGGTGAGAAGGCACCAGCCAGGTGTCAGGTGCCGAGGCCCGGACGAGATGGAAGCCGCGGCAGGGTGAGAAGGCACCAGCCAGGTGTCAGGTGCCGAGACCCGTGGCGGGATGGAAGCCCCGGCGGGGTGAGAAGGCACCAGCCAGGTGCCGGGTGACGAGGCCCGGGCCGGGGCGGAAGCTGCGGCGGGGTGAGAAGGCACCAGCCAGGTGCCGGGTGACGAGGCCCGGGCCGGGACGGAAGCTGCGGACCGCGCGGCACGCCCGGCCGTGTCACGGTCGTGACGTCAGCACTCACCAGGTCCTCGTCGCCGCGCACCCGGCCGACCTCGTACAGTCGGACGCAGCTCTGGTCCAGCTCCACGTCGCCCATCTCCAGCTGCGACTCGACCAGACCCAGCAGACGGTCGTCGAAGTTGACGCACAGGTCGTACACGTGCCGTTTCACGTCCACAGTCGCTGCAACACCCACACGTGTCACGTCACATAGCAACTCAGCTGGAACCTGTCAGTACTGGCCTGGATCACGCGAGACACGAGTCGTGGCTGAAACTGACAGCACTTAGACAACTGTTCTATGCAGCGTATATTTATTATAAATTATGTATGTATGTATGTATGTATATATATATATATATATATATATATATATATATATGTATATATGTATATATATATATTATATATATATATATATATATATATATATATATATATATATATATATATATATATATATATATATTTATATAATCATATATATTATATATATATATATATATATATATATATATATATATATATATATATATATATATATATATATATATATATATATATATATATATATATATATATATGAATGAATCATAATCATACATGTATCACAAATGGACACAATTAGAACAAATGTTGCCTTTTACTTCCAACCAACACCCAACAACTGCCCACAGCCTCCACAGCCTAATTTCAGTCAACCACCACCACGAGTCGCTGAAGCGGCCTGACACGGGCGTGAGACGGTCTCGTCGACCACCAGGGACGCCGCGGGTACGTGGCGGTGCGGCTCGGTCACCGTGTCAACACGGCACACTCACCGATGCTGGTGTAGTCGACGGCGTCGATCACCTTGAAGGCGGTGACCTCCTCGAACGGGTGCTCGTCCGAGTCGCGCTCGCTGCCCGACAGGCGCACGCCGAACATCACGTGGCCGCCGCTGGCGAAGCGCAGCCGGCACTGCTGCAGCGCCGGCACCGTGCGCAGCAGGTGGAAGGTGCGCATGTCCCACACCTCGGTGTTGGCCACGATCTCCAGCCCGTTCGGGTGGAACACGCCGCTGATGGTGTTGTTGAACTTGTCGAACTTGTGCACCTCGCGCGGCGCGCGCACGTCGAACAGCACGCCGTTGTTGAGCACCAGCTCGTCGGTGGGGTCGAACGTGGCGCGGTTGGCCTGGTAGCCGTTGCCGTCGCGCGGCACCAGCTGCGTCACGCGCTGACCCGTCCCGATGTCGTACACGTTGGCCGTGAAGTTGCTGGTGCCCGTGGTGCGCTGCGTGCCCAGCACGCGGTTCTGCGACAGCTTGCTGAACTCGACGTACTCGTCCTCGGGGAAGCTCACCCTGACAGCGCCCAGCCGTGAGTTAGGTCACGGTAACCAAGTCAGGGTAACCAGGTCACGGTGACCAGGTCACGGTGACCAGGCCACGGTAATTCGGTCACGGTAACTAGGTCACGGTAACTAGGTCACGGTAACAGGTCACGGTAGCTAGGTCACCGTAACCAGGTCACGCATCGGGTCGTGGTAATCGTTCAAGGTTAAAAGTCGGTCTCCGTGATCACTGGGTTGTCAAAGGTAGTAAGTGACCGGTCTTGTGATATCATGACCAAGCCCACTGATGAGTTACACTATTGGGTACCACCCACTTGGCCATCCGATATATATTGAATCAATGGTACGCTGAAAATTCCGGAACAAATTATTAAATAACAAAATAAATCAATACAATTATTGAACTACAGAAAGCGACGTCTCTGCAAGGATTCTGTGAGTCAGAACCTCTACCCATGCATGGGAAATATTCAAGTTAATTCCATTCAACTTACCCTAACCCGGCAAGTTTCGGGGTGGGGGCATTATACCCCCACCCCAAGGTTTTTCCGCGATAATGGAAAAATGGCAAGGCGCAGCGCCGCGAACTGAGTAACCTTTCTTTCATCTATGTTGCGCTTGACGTTAAAGTTTCAACCACAGGTAATGTAAGCTCATTGATCTAGCTCAGGCCAAAGAGGACCACCTCCAAAAATGTTCCAGGATCAATAACTCGTCTACATGAAAAGATATTTAAATGAAACTTGCAACCCGAGTACAATTTGGCAGTACGTACAAAACGGATCTGGGATTTTTGTTTCAGGTCAGGTCAATGACCTGAACTGACGTCCAATTTCGGCCCATTTTGGACCAATTTTCTTATTTTTGTAATAAATATGTTCTTCGAATCGTATTTTGGTCCTTGGAATTCACGTCTTTTATTTTCATATGGAGAAGTTCCTCATCCAATTTACTTAACTTTCGTCGTGACCTGAGGCCGTCAAGATAAAGTGAAGCTTACTATATGACTCCCAGCACGTGTATCTTGGATCTGCGTTTGGGGTCAGTTCAGCGACCTATGGTCACTGCCATTTTTGCCCATGTTGGGCCAATGCAACTTTTTTTGTACTGCCCGAAAACTTAGTTAATCGGCAGGAAACTTTACGGGCGGTAGGGCAAGTACGTTTGCGATATCAATCATTATTCTATAGCCAAAAAAAAGACAAGCTGCCCCGTCCTTTTGGTAATGATCATTTGCGGTCCTCCGCATAAATTGTTTACATTTGAGGTTCTTTCCCATGTGAAAACGGAACAAAAGGAAACATCCGCGTGCCTTAGTCCCATGACGACTTCCCAACGGTGATACCCTATTCATGTGGTGGCTTCGTCCACCTTATTTACGACGACGCGTTCCGCAGCGAGTTTCACTTGCAGCATTCGGGGACACCATCACGGGGACGATTAGTCTAGCGGCAGGGTGCCCGCCTACCAACTCAAAGGCGAGGGCTCGAGTCCCGTCTGGCGCTAATGTTTGTCCGCGACCAACCGACGACACTACATGGCCAGAAAAGACGACACCTCGCAGAGCCAATGGCATGCCGCGATGATGCCGTGAAAGCATCCGTCAGCGAAAGTAATGACAAGTGAAGCTGAAGACGCAGGTGTGCACTGCTGGTCCAGAATGGGAGGGACAGGTGTTGGTAAAAGAGCTTTAAGCCCGGTATTGAACCACACTGTTTCAAACCCGCAAGCACTGTGTACATGAAAAAAGTAAGAACGCAATTTCCACTTCGTATATAGTACAATTTTTACAATCTTAAACTTGATCCATCATCCACGTGTTAGGTCCTTTACTCGCTACGTCTGATTATTTATCCATCGCGTCTGGCTCTTTACCCAAGTACTTGGGTTTTTCGTCCATCGCGCCTTGCTTCATTTCCCCGTTTGACCCATTAACGTCACATGATCTAGACATGTCCGGTCTAAAAGGGGGCCAGTATCTAGCAGCAAGTACATGCTTGACTCGCTGGCCAGCTCGGCTTTGGCTTAAGCATACTTTTTTGCCGTGTCTGGAAGGTTGGGAGGTGGCGGATGAGTGGATAAACCAACATTAACGTTTCCGCTGGGACGGTTTCGGTTAGCAGCCGAGGAAAAGTTGAAAGGGCGAATGCGGAAACTGGGCGAGCTAAGCTCAAGGCCGCCGGTTTCAATCAAGCCGGACGCAAACTCGACATGTGTCGCTGAGCACGGTGTTAGCCCCGGCAGCTGAGACGGACGGTCAACACGTCTCCAGGCACTCATCCACACCGTCACACTTCGCCACCACCGCGCGCCACTCACATGCTCTCGAACACGTTCTCGATGCTCCAGAGCGCCGAGAGCGGCCGGCGGCGGCGCGACGAGGTGAGCATGTGGTTGCCGGTCCGGTTCACCTCCAGGTGGGTGATGCTGCTGGCGTGCAGCGACGCGTACGTCTCGTCTACCTCGCCCGTGTCCAGGTTGAACGCCTTGACGGTGCCGTCGTGCGTGCCGATCATCATGTACTTCATGTCGCCGGGCGTGAACGTGGCGCACGTGAACAGGGTCGTGTCCTCGTCGCCCAGCTCGCGGAACGTGCGCACCGGACAGTAGCGACTGTAGATGAGCCGCGCGTCCAGTCGGCGGCCGTCGGGCCCGCCGTGCGGCGCGAACACGGCGCGCCGCGCCAGCCGCTGTGTCAGGTTCGCCGGCGCCGAGTGCTTCGACTTGGGCTCGGGGCAGCGGTGCGGCTCGAACAGGTCGAACTGCGGACACGTGACCATGGGGTTGCGGCAGAGCGCGTGCTGGTTCATCAGGTACTCGGTGACGACGCGGTCCAGTGTGATCGGGTCGCCAGCCGCCGTCGAGCACGGCCGCTCCAGCTTGAACTGGGCGGCGTCCACGGACGACTTCTGCCGCGCCGGCCGGTTCGTCGTCGGCGCCGCCGGCGACACTGCCGACTCGAGCCGCCGGTCCGTCCTGCGACACACACTCACGCCGGTCAGTGGGTTCTGCGATATGCGATATAGACGCTGGTCAGTGGACCTGCGACACATACACACTGTGTTGTATTGCATTGCATATCGTTGTGGGATCCAAAACAACATTGGCAGTAAGTGGTGAAATATGTACAGGTACGCAGCTTTAGGATATAACAGTGTCAGAAATACAATCACAGATGTAAATAATCAAGTCATTAGTGTTTCCTTCACACACTTCTTCAAACTGGCCTTATTTTGAATGTTCTGCAGTTCACGACTCGGGCCATTCCACCAGCGAATAGAGCAAACAGCTACAGTTTGCTCTGTTGCATCTGGTCTGCATCTCCGTATTTGAAGTTGGCTGCCAGTGCACATGAGAGTGGTGCGCTCCGAGATGTGAGCCCGGTGTGTGACAAGGCTCTTACAATTTTGGGGCCATCTGTCTGGTGTATGATCGCATGGATCAGGACACAGTCCTTGAGTTTGATTATGATCCACCCGAGGACGGACGGCTGACGACCTCACCTGAGGTGGCTGACCCTGATGTGGAGCGGCTGTGTTAGCGGTGTGCCGCCAGCGGTGGAGGTGGAGGTGGCGGTGGTGGTGGTGGTGGTGGTGGTGGCGGCGGTGGGACCGGTGGTGCCGCCACCACCACCGGGAGGCGGCCCGCCGCGGCCGGCCGGTGTGGTGGGCGGCTGTCGGTGCGGCGTCGCCGTCTGACCATCACCGGCGGCAGACAGCCGGCCGCCGGCACTGGGCGTCCGGCCCTGGAGACACGGCGGCGCAGCGTCAACCACCCAACAGCCACACCACTGCCCAACACCGCCACATGGCCATCGAACCTCAGCCCAGAAAACCAGAACACCACACAGAGCAGACAACCACTCGGGCGCCAGCAATCAAGCAGCCGTCGGACAACCATTCAACGATACAGGGCACCCGGCAACCACGAGACATCCCGACCACCCGGCAGCCACGGGAAACCCTGCACAGCCGCGCAAACCACCAGACATCCAACCACGAGACATCCCGACCACCCGGCAGCCACGGGAAACCCTGCACAGCCGCGCAAACCACCAGCTTGTAACGCAGTTCATCAGCTCGAACTTCAGAATGATTGCACATCAAGCACACCACCACCGGCTGAGTGATCGTCGTGGTCTTTGCGTGGCGCATACATAGCCAGCAAAAATATCGGAGACGTATCGTGCCGAAGCAACGATTTGACCGCCGCCAACATTCGCGGCCAGCTGACCATTGGATCTCCCAATCTCGGAACACAGCAATGACCGACTGAATAGTCGGAGCATGCCTCGTACGCCAGCCGAGTACCAGAGAAGCACTCGCATAGCACACACGGTGGGACTATGTCACAGGTCACACCACGGAGCTCACACCTTGTTGGCCTGTCGCGGAGTGAGGGTGGTGGGGGGGGGGAAGAGAGGCCCGGCTGACCTACCGAAGGAGGTGATCGTATAACTGACCGGGTGGGGGGTGGAGGGTGGGGGGGGGGAGCGGTCCCAGGTATGTTGTCAGTGGGGGAAGAGAGGCCCGGCTGACCTACCGAGAGGAGGCGATCGTTGACTGTAGTCTACTGACCTGCCGCGGAGTGAGGGTGGGGTGAGCGGCCCCAGGTCTGTTCTGTCAGCGGGGGAAGAGAGGCCCGGCTGACCTACCGAGAGGAGGTGATCGTTGACTGTAGTCTACTGACCTGCCGCGGAGTGAGGGGCGGCGCGGCCGTCAGCCGTGGCGGCGCCGGCACTCCCAGCGACATTTTGGACGAGGTGGATGGAAGGCCGGCCTCCACTTGCAGCATCAGTGCCGTGTCGGTGAGACCCTGCAGCACACGCACAGCAACCGGGCCTGGTCAGCAGTACAGCAACCCGGTCCGGCCATCAGCCAGGCCTGGTCAACGGTACAAGTGCAGCAACCCGGCCCGGCCATCAGCCAGGCCTGGTCAGCAGTACAGTAGCTCAACTTGGTCAGCAAACAATACCCATCGGTCGAACCACAATGACACACACGCGCGCGCGCGGTGTGTGTGTGAGGTTGAGCTGTTAGGGTGCGTCAGTTGCTTCGGCTACATTGCGCCCAGACTACGACTACAGCAACTACAACAATTGCAACCACGCGAGCCTACCCGCCTCCGGCCGCCCCGAGTGTCGGCCCGCCTGACCTTGCTGACGAGGTGATTGTGCATGAGCTGCAGCAACTGCTTCTCGTTGTAGTGTATGCGCGTCTGCGCCACCACATTCGCCCGGTGGATGGTGTCCATGGTGATGTCGGTGTCGGCGCCGGGCAGCCGCTTCGACTTGCCCGACACCAGCTCGACCAGCTCGAGCGCGTCTCGCTGCAGCTGCACGTGCTCGGCCCGCTTCTCCTGCAGGATCGGCTCCCGGATCACCACTGCCGGACACAGCTCCCGGTCAGACACCTCAGTGAGCCACGGTCAGCGAACACAGCTCCCGGTCAGACACCTCAGTGAGCCACGGTCAGCGAACACAGCTCCCGGTCAGATACCTCAGTGAGCCACGGTCAGCGAACACAGCTCCCGGTCAGACACCTCAGTGAGCCACGGTCAGCGAACAGTAGACAAAGTCCGACTTGGGTGAACCGCGGCCAGGAGGCGGGGACACAGTCTGACTTGAGCAGGATAGTCAGGATGCAGTAGTCACAGTCGAACTTGAGTAGGATCGTCACGAGGTAGTGGTCACAGTCGGACTTGAGTTGACTGCGGTCAGGAGGCAGGGGACACAGTCGAACTTGAGTAGAACCGACGATTTTAAGAACTATCAATTAGCGATACACCCAATAGCGAAAAATTAATGGACAAGTGAACAACCAATTCAACTGAATCTAGATTCAGATCTGATCCAAAAACGACTAGTTAACCGAGGCCCTCCAGCTCCTTCCCCTCCCATCCCATCCCCACCCCGCCCGCACACCAGCAACAGCACACGAATATCTCAATGGTTGCCGAGCATCACTGACATGGGCTGGGTCATAGCGATGAGCATGACCCAGCCAAGTGGCCCAGCAATGTAGCAACACACAGCAGACGATACCAACAGCAGTCAGTGGGCACGTGTCGACCGTCCCGCCCCCCCCTCCCCTCCAGAGCGACACCAGTGCCCCAGCAGCGACACACAACAGACGACACCAACAGCAGTCTGTGAGGTGACGGCACGTGTCGACCGTCCCCCCCCGAGCGACACCAGTGCCCCAGCAGCGACACATAACACACGACACCAACAGCAGTCCGTGGGGTGACGGCACGTGTCGACCGTCCCCGCCCCCCTCCCCCGACCCTCCAGAGCGACACCAGTGCCCCAGCAGCGACACACAACAGACGACACCAACAGCAGTCTGTGAGGTGACGGCACGTGTCGACCGTCCCCCCCCGAGCGACACCAGTGCCCCAGCAGCGACACATAACACACGACACCAACAGCAGTCGGTGGGGTGACGGCACGTGTCGACCGTCCCCCCCCCCCCCTCCAGAGCGACACCAGTGCCCCAGCAGCGACACACAACAGACGACACCAACAGCAGTCAGTGGGCACGTGTCGACCGTCCCGCCCCCCCCACTCCAGAGCGACACCAGTGCCCCAGCAGCGACACACAACAGACGACACCAACAGCAGTCGGTGAGGTGACGGCACGTGTCGACCGTCCCCCCGAGCGACACCAGTGCCCCAGCAGCGACACACAACAGACGACACCAACAGCAGTCTGTGAGGTGACGGCACGTGTCGACCGTCCCCCCGAGCGACACCAGTGCCCCAGCAGCGACACATAACACACGACACCAACAGCAGTCGGTGGGGTGACGGCACGTGTCGACCCCCCCCCTCCAGAGCGACACCAGTGCCCCAGCAGCGACACACAACAGACGACACCAACAGCAGTCGGTGGGGTGACGGCACGTGTCGACCTCCCCCCGAGCGACACCAGTGCCCCAGCAGCGACACATAACACACGACACCAACAGCAGTCGGTGGGGTGACGGCACGTGTCGACCGCCCCGCCCCAGAGCGACACCAGTGCCCCAGCAGCGACACATAACACACGACACCAACAGCAGTCGGTGGGGTGACGGCACGTGTCGACCGCCCCGCCCCAGAGCGGCACCCACTCTGCAGCTGGCTGGTGGTGAACAGCGGCAGCTTGGACATGATCTGCCGCGCCACCTCGCTGCGCGCCAGGCCGACCAGCGCGCGACAGGCGAGCGCGCGCACCGAGTCCGCATCCGTGATGGGCGTCTTGGCCTGCAGCAGCGCCATCAGCGCCATGATGCCGTTGTTGGTGCGCACCGCCTCCCACATGGCCGGCAGCAGGTCGTCGTAGGGCCGCAGCGCCCGCTTCTTAGCTGACGCCGGCAGCGCCGACGCCGCCGAGGAGCCAGGCTGAAACGGGAGGAAGAGGTCAAGCACATGTGAACACCGCACACCTTATCACAGACAGCAGAGAACAGACACAAAGGTTGCCAGAGAGCAGAGCATAATTGTGTGTCGTGGGAAGCAATTTTGGTGAGCAAAAGTTCATCCGAGTCTTCAGCACCGCAAAATTATATACTCTGAATGATAAGGTGTTTATTTTGCTGCTGCAATAATTAGCATTTGTGATTGCAGTAGTGATGTGATGTAGAGTAGTCACATCCACTCACCATGCAGTTGTTCTTTTAAAGTGAAGACGCACTGCAAAGTCGAAGATCAACCCCTGATAATAAGCACTATTTAAGAATTAGTTATTTGGGCTTTAGGGCGCGTCGACTGCTGTGGTCATTTTGCGCACTATTTAAGAACAAAATCCGTACAAAGAAAGGGAAGATTTGTTATTTATCTTCTGAATACATCAGAGAAACAACAAAAACAATGATAATAACAGGAACACCGGGTTCATGCAGCTGTGTGTGCCATGCAACGTCGCCACTTCCGCTCGAATTTCCGCCACAGACAAACACCTTCCCGACGCAAAAGAACACAGATAGACCTACCATGTATTCACCATATGCAGCAAACCACAAATAGACTTACCCTGTACAGGAGATTGCAGAGAGGCATGTCATGTGCAATGAACCGCAGACAGACATACTCCGTGGAGGGGACCACAGACAGACCTACCCTGTGGAGAGGACCACAGACAGACCTACCCTGTGGAGAGGACCACAGACAAGCATACCCTGTGCAGGGAACCACAGACAGCCCTACACTGTGTAGGGAACCATAGACAGACCTACACTGTGGAGGGGACCACAGACAAACATACCCTGTGCAGGGAACCACAGACAGCCCTACACTGTGGAGGGAACCACAGCCAGACCTACACTGTGTAGGGAACCACAGACAGACCTACCATGTGGAGGGGACCACAGACAAGCATACCCTGTGGAGGGAACCACAGACAGCCCTACACTGTGGAGGGAACCACAGCCAGACCTACACTGTGTAGGGAACCACAGACAGACCTACCCTGTGGAGGGTTGGTTGGTTGGTTGGTTGGTTGGTTATTTGAGTTTTAGGGCGCATCGACTCGGTTCGGTCATTTAGCGCCCATAACTAATAGTGTCCTACCGGCTAAATACAATCAGGCCTTCGCTTGAAGTACTAAATATACACAGGTACACACACTCAAGTCACATCCTTTAGCGCACGTGCACGAGAAAACAACAGATGCTACAGTGAGGGACAGATGACTTTGAGCTTGATGTTGGAGATATATTCAAATAATTTGCCCGTCTGGATAAAACGCGAATCGTCACCTAAAATGTCAGTAAGCGTAAGCGAGTCAACTCGTAGCCCAAAATGCCGTCTTCGATGCACTCGAAATCGAGGACATGACAACAGAGCATGGCGCACTGTCAGAGGTGCATCACAATGGTCACAAATCGGCCTCGACTCGTTCATTAGCAAGTAACGATGGGTGGAGTATATGTGCCCTATCCTCAGCCTAGCAAGCACTATTTCTTCCCACCGGGATTTTCTCACCGATGACTCCCAGAACACTAGACGGTCTTTCAATGTTTTCAGTTTGTTATTTTCCGTGGAGTCCCACTCTTTCTGCCATTTGAGCTCAAAGGATGCGTTGATGGTCTGGTTGAGATTTGTAGCAGGAAGGGGAAGTGCATGGGTAGAAGGCTTACCGGCTGCTCTTTTTGCCGCCGCATCAGCCAAGTCGTTGCCGGTAATGCCCACATGGCTGGCGATACCCTGTGGAGGGGACCACAGACAAACATACCCTGTGGAGGGAACCACAGACAGACCTAACCTGTGGAGGGAACCACAGACAAACCTATCTTGAGCAGAGGACCACAGACAGACCCAGTCTGTGCAGAGGACCACAGGCAGACCTAGCATGTGCAGAGGACCACAGACAGAGCTACCCTGAGCAGAGGACCGCAGACAGACATAACCTGTGCCGAGGACCACGGACGCAGACCTACCCTGTGTAGGGGACCGCAGACGCAGACCTACCCTGTGCCGAGGACCACAGACGCAGACCTACCCTGTGTAGGGGACCGCAGACGCAGACCTACCCTGTGTAGGGGACCACAGACGCAGACCTACCCTGTGTAGGGGACCACAGACGCAGACCTACCCTGTGCCGAGGACCACAGACGCAGACCTACCCTGTGTAGGGGACCACAGACGCAGACCTACCCTGTGTAGGGGACCACAGACGCAGACCTACCCTGTGCCGAGGACCACAGACGCAGACCTACCCTGTGTAGGGGACCGCAGACGCAGGTGATGATGACCCGAATGGCCGACTTCTGCACCTCGGGGTCGCCCATGTTCTCCATCTCGGCCATGGCGACCACCAGGCCCATGCCGACCAGCGAGCGGCCGCCCGGGAACGACTGGCGCTCGCACAGCTGCAGCTGCACCGCCGGCAGCACGGCGCAGATGTTGATGGCGTCCAGCGCCGATCGGATCGTCTCGCCTGGCGTACACAGGCGCGCCGGGACACGTGACCTGTTGTGTACTGTGTGCTGGTCGGATCGTCTCACATGGCGTAGACAGAGGCGCGCCGGGACACGTGACCTGTTGTGTACTTGTGCTGTCGGATCGTCTCACATGGCGTAAAAAGGGGGGGGGGGTGTACTGTGTTGTACTGTCGGATCGTCTCGCCTGGCGTACACAGGCGCGCCGGGACACGTGACCTGTTGTGTACTGTGTGCTTGTCGCATCGTCTCACATGGCGTAGACAGAGGCGCGCCGGGACACGTGACCTGTTGTGTACTGTTGTGTACTGTGTGCTAGTCGGATCGTCTCGCCTGGCGTGCACAGGCGCGCCGGGAACGTGACCTGTTGTGTACTGTTGCGTACTGTGTGCTGGTCGGATCGTCTCACCTGGCGTACACAGGCGCGCCTGGAACGTGACCTGTTGTGTACTGTTGTGTACTGCGTGCTGGTCGGATCGTCTCGCCTGGCGTACACAGGCGCGCTAGGAACGTCATCTACTGTGCACTGGTCGGATCGTCTCACATGGCGTGCACAGAGGCACACCGGGATCGTGACCTGTTGTGTACTGTGTACTGGTCGAATCGGATCGCCTGGCTTACAGAGGCGCGCTGGGATCGTGACCTGTCGTGTAATGTCCATCTGCGCACTGCTATGTTGCTTGTTGTGCTTGCCGTCTACCACATTGTGCACGCAAATGTACATCGTGAATGTGCATGCACGTACATTATGCAAGTGCTGATATAAGTTCAATTCAATTAATTGACAAGCACAGGAAATGGACAGTTACGTTAGGTCGCCATGCTGACCGGTAACACACTTCCCGGGAAGCCGGGCTGATCAAGAGCGGGGAGTGGCCACTGACTTTTTCCTGAGTAGTTGATGTCTTGGCTGATGTCGATGATCTGCAGCAATGTTCTGATGCCGCCCAGCTTAAAGAGCGTGTTTACTGGTCGCCAGCGCGCGCGCAGCGGCATCAGGGACATCATCGTCTCCATGTTCTCCTGCACCGCCTCGGGCGTCACCTTCAGACTCTGCAGAAAACAGCAGCACCCTGATGACCTTTCGTACAGTGTAGGGCACCAGAGAAAGTCATCAAAAGCCGTCAGGACATGAAAAGTGCACACCAGGGTTGAATTTGTGGCTTATAATCTTGGATGTGGAGAGGAAAATTTTGGGGTAATCAAATATGGAGAGGATATTTTCTTCAAAGCCATGGCATTAGAATCTCAGTTTGCACTTTCCAGTGCATCTTGATCACTCTACCACGGACCAGGTCATTGTCAAAGAGCACCATTCAACCTCCAAATAAGAAAGATGACGAATAATTGTCTAGAGAGGATAATGTTCTGGATGATAAAAATCCAGGAACAACCTATGTTTCCAACCCTGGTGCACACAAGATGACGTTGATGAGTGGAACATAGACTGCTGGCGGAGTTGTAGTATTATCTCCAAAATGAAGTGCTGGGAAACTAGCAACCGTTATTGCAGTTTTCTCGTATCACTTTTCAGGACATTCATCCAAGAAGTCGACATATTTATCGGGTTGAAATAAGCGTACGCAAGGTGTTTGCTACCCCCAAAATTGGGGATTTCAAGACACTAAAAAACCGACAAGGCCTTATCACTACAAGCATCTTAGAAACACTAGGCACATGTGAATTGTAGTTGTTTGCAATTATTCAGCATCAACACGATGTGAACACCTTTGTCATTGACAGCCGCACTTAGCTATGGGGGCCAAGAAGAGATCAGGCAGTCAGTACCCACCATGTCGGCGGTGGTCCAGTACCCACCAGGTGACCGGCGGTGGTCCAGTACCCGCCATGTACCCGGCGGTGGTCCAGTACCCACCAGGTGACCGGCGGTGGTCGGCGGCGACCGGTCGTCCAGCGAGCCCCGCTTCAGCTCCTCGGCTTTCAACACCAGCTCTGCCTCCAGGTAGCACTTGAGGGTGAAGCAGACATGGCGCATCGTCTGGCGCGCAGTGAACTCGTCGTCGTTCTCGTCGAACGTGTCCACATTGCCGGTGGTGATCATCCGCAGCGTGCCCACCTGCAGTCCGTCAGGTCAGGTCAGATCAGATCAGATCAGGTCAGGTCAGGTCAGGTCAGGCCAGGCCAGGCCAGGCGTGGCCATGGTAGGTAAGTCTTGTCACGACAGGTAAAGTCAGGCTACGCAAGGTCATGACGGATCACGTCATAGCGTGCTAAGTACAGCCTCATTGGCATAGCATAAATCATAGCTCAACTTAAATTACATTAAGTCAACTTTTGCTCGCAGGATAACTGTCAAAGGGATTTCTTAGCCTGACATCTCACAAGTGAAGCTTAACAAACATATTTGTATACCTGCGATCCAAACCTGTGAATACCGTGGAGCGACAGAAGCCATATATGTGGCTATTACTCAATATATATAATCCTTGCGCTAAAACCATGAATGGTACTTCTTAATTAATTGGATTTTAGGGTGCGTCGACTGCGTGGTCATTTAGCAACCATGGCAGTTAGATGATCAAAAGTCAACTACCCGAGGTTAACTGTAACATGTTTATGTTTCATAAGACATGGTTGGCGGTAAGACGTCCCTGATGCAGTACAGCCAGAAAATAGTAGGAAGTTTCATATATGACAGGAAGCTGAAGAGTTATCCGGGTTCAACAGCATGCGATTCATCGCGTAAAACATCCCGGAGACAGCGAGTCTGGTCACGCCCGAAATGACGGCGCCGCCGCACGGTGAGCTCAGTGCAGCAGATCAGAGTGTGGCGTACTGTTTCTATCGCATCGCGCCGAGGAAACTGTGGCTTGTTCTCGCCATAAACTGGGAAGCTATCGGTATAAGATGTATGATGCCCCATGCGTAGACGACGCAGCATAATGTCATCTCGCCTCCACCTACCAAAACGAAAAGCACGAAGACCATTGGCCGCAATGAGGCTCAACTGCACGCAATTGGCTAGAAACGCAATCACATCTCGGCAAATGTTCCTACATGCTGAAAAGCAGATACAACCAGGAACTTCAGGAAGGGATCCCAATATGCTGATGATGAATTGGAGTTTAGGGGCGCGTCGACTGCCAAGGATCCCAATATGCATTCATATGGGGAAAACAGCCGGTGGAGTGGTCTTAATACGGGTGGCAGAGCGCCAGTAGACCCACTGCGGCGCACCGGTCACCGGCCCGGTCGGGGCCTCACCACGTTCAGCAGCTTCCTGAGGCCGTCCTGTCGGTCGAACTGCTCCAGAATCGGGCGGAACTGGAAGTTGAGGCCGAAACACATGGTGGCGTGGCAGCGTCCCGACTCGTGCGAACACTCGAGCAGCCACAGCGCGTACCTGCACACGGCGCACAGCACAGCGGTCATGCAACAGCTCGGGTGTGGACTCCACCCGGGCAGCTCCAATATATACCAGCCGACAAATAAATCACCGCGGGCACAGGCAAACTTGGCCTGAACAGCCTGATGGTATGCCGAACACAACGACGATATTTTGACCATTCTAATGGTATCATACCAACCATTCTGATGATGCACTCCCAAGTCTGATAAGATATTGCAGTGGTCTGCCTTAATGCCAATTGAACGAACCGAATATGTAATTATTTTCTTCAGTAGTTGGCCTACTGACCCGACCGGTTTGACATCACCTCAACTGGCAGCTGACCCGAGCAGTTTGACATTACCCCCATCGGCAGCAGCTGAACTGACCAGTTCGACATCACCCTCACTGGCAGCTAAACCGGCTAACTTGACGATCACTGCCTCCCACAGCTCACCTGACTAGCTTCACGATCACAGTATCTGGCAGCTCATCTGACTAGCTTGACGATCACTGTAACTGGCAGCTCACCTGACTAGCTTGACGATCACTGTCTCTGGTAGCTGGCAGATCCGCTCCATGGCGTCCTCACTGTACGCCAGGTAGTAGAGACACATGGAGGCACCTGTAGCTGCTATTCCAGGCCGGGGGATCTCGAGCAGCAACTGCGGCAAGGTGCTAGTGGTCACGGTACGCCCAGGTCACGGTACGCTGGCTGTTCACCGTCACACGTCATCACGTCACTCCCCCGGCGCACACCACAGATGTCACTCCACTGGCGCACGTCATGGCACCACCTGACGTTACTCCACTGGCGCACGTCATGACACCGCCTGACGTCACTCCACTGGCGCACGTCATGACATCGCCTGACGTTACTCCACTGGCGCACGTCATGACACCGCCTGACGTCACTCCACTGGCGCACGTCATGACACCCCCTGACGTCACTCCACTGGCGCACGTCATGACACCGCCTGACGTCACTCCACTGTCGCACGTCATGACACCACCTGACGTCACTCCACTGGCGCACGTCATGGCACCGCCTGACGTTACTCCACTGGCGCACGTCACTCCACTGTCGCACGTCATGACACCGCCTGACGTCACTCCACTGGCGCACGTCACTCCACTGTCGCACGTCATGACACCGCCTGACGTCACTCCACTGGCGCACGTCATGACACCGCCTGACGTCACTCCACAGGCGCACGTCATGACACCGCCTGACGTCACTCCACTGGCACACGTCATGACATCGCCTGACTTTACTTCACTGGCACACGTCATGACACCGCCTGACGTCACTCCACTGGCACACGTCATGACATCGCCTGACGTTACTCCACTGACACACGTCATGACACCGCCTGACGTCACTCCACTGGCACACGTCATGACACCGCCTGACGTCACTCCACTGACACACGTCATGACACCGCCTGACGTCACTCCACTGGCGCACGTCATGACACCGCCTGACGTCACTCCACTGGCACACGTCATGACACCGCCTGACGTCACTCCACCCACACACATCATGAGGCCGCTCCACCGCCACAGTAACGGACGATCCGCTACGGTACTGCACTCGCGTCGAGGACGCCATCGCCAACATCACCGGTCGAAGGTGATGCTCGTGACTTCACACGTGACATCACAACTGCACGTCATTTACATCAGCGCAGCGGGAACGCCAGTTGTCAGCTATGCCAGCACACTGCCCGAGACAATGCGATAAGACAATTGTGTCTAACGGCCGAACGACGTGGCGGTGCCAAGTGTGCCAAGTGTGCCAAGTGTGCCTAGTGTGCCTAGTGTGCGGTGCTAACCACCCGCTGACATTAACTAATGTCGATGGATAAAATTGTTTTAATCACTACATGAAAATAGGGGTGAAAAGGTGACAGGGAATTACTGGAAATAAGCGATTTTTTCCCCAATCCTATGTACCAAAATTTACCAGAGGTGAGGATACATAGTAAAAGAATTTACTGATTGCTTTGTCAATTTACTTGTTTTCATGTCCTTAGTGCACAACTATTGTCTAATGTCCCTTTGTCTGATGTCTAATTTTCCACTCTGCCAAGTCAGCTCACTTTGTCGATTGCTGTGTATGGTCACCAAATGACCATGATTAGCATACGTTCCTATGCTTAAGAATTCAATCGAACAATCAGTACAACTTTCAGCTGCATACATCCTCGTACAATATTTACCTGTCTCAATATAACTTTCGGTTCATCTACTGCAACATTTTTCATGTTATCACATGAACTTCAAGGAGATAGATGACATTGCATCAAGTAGCAGGCACAGACAGCTGATTCACCTAACTGCACACTGATAAATAACAGGCTGCTGTTCAGGCACACGCGGCACTCCAAACGCCCACCAACGAACCACGAGGTGCACCAAAATCCAGCATCAGTTAGCTGGCTGTAGGTGCACACAGGTTGGTCCGCATGTGGACTCAGATGGCCGCAGAGTCCATGCCGTGTGCCCCCTCACCTCCAGGCCACCCCGACTGAGGAACTCCAGGGTGAACTTCTTGTGGCAGAGCAGGGCGGAGAGGTACTTGAGCGCCTCGAACGTCAGCCGGGCGTCCTGGTTGTAGCGGAAGTTGATGTACCGAAACACGGCCGACATCATGTCTTGCTCGAACACGTGACCCAACCACTGCCGAGGGTTAGCCACGTCACCGAGCATCAACCGATGAGCAACCGGCAGGGTCGCACGGTGCGAGTGGAATGGAGCCTAACTAAAATGTGCATTTGGTTCAAGGGTAAGCAGGACCTTCCTTTGTAGGCTATTCACGTTTCAATAACTCCCTCTCCTTCAGCAAACAGCAAACAGAAGAGATTGTAAGAAAGAAAAAACTCTAGCCAGGCGGACAGCCACAGCCTCGAAACTGATGAGTAGGGTGGGACAACCCTGCTCTTCCCCTGACGCTTACTGATATAGGAAGACCCCCCCCTCCATACTACTACCAGCCCACTGGTAGATACAGGCGTTGTGGTAGTGACGTGAGAGATCAGTATGGGCTGAGACGCCTGCTTATACCGATGGGATGAGACTGGCCTTTCGATAGATAGGGATGTCTGGTTTGTGGTCCTGAACAGGGCGAGATGGCCTCCTGGTACTGATCGGTGGCGCTCACCTCCTGGTACTGATCCGTGGTGCTCACCCCCTGGTACTGATTTGCGGTGCTCACCTCCTGGTATTCGCCGAGCGGGGTGAAGTAGCGCAGCAGCAGGATCTGCTGGGTGGCCGGCGTGAGCGGGTGCACCTGGAACGTGCCGATCAGCTGTGGCCGCAGCTCCGCCCACGACGAGTTGCTGTTCTCGGGGGCGAGGCCGACCGGGCCGCGTGGCGGCGGGAGGTCGGCCGGACTGGTCACCGCGCTGCCTGCTGCCGTCGGCACAGGTCACACATGGGTCACATGGAGGAGACGCACAGGCCACACACACACGGGTCACATGGAGGAGACGCACAGGTCACACACACACGGGTCACATGAAGGAGACGCACACGTCACACATACGGGTCACATGGAGGAGACGCACACGTCACACATACGGGCCACATGGAGTAGATACACACGTCACACATACGGACCACATGGAGTAGATGCACACGTCACACATACGGGTCACATGGAGGAGACGCACACGTCACACATACGGGCCACATGGAGTAGATGCACACGTCACACATACGGGTCACATGGAGGAGACGCACAGATCACACATACGGGCCACATGGAGGAGACGCACACGTCACACATACGGGCCACATGGAGTAGATGCACACGTCACACATACGGGTCACATGGAGGAGACGCACACGTCACACATACGGGTCACATGGAGGAGACGCACACGTCACACATACAGGTCACATGGAGGAGACGCACAGGTCACACATACGGGTCACATGGAGGAGACGCACAGGCCACACATACGGGCCACATGGAGTATATACACACGTCACACATACGGGCAACATGGAGTAGATGCACACGTCACACATGGGGCACATGGAGGAGACGCTCAGGTCACACATACGGGTCACATGGAGGAGACGCACACGTCACACATACGGGTCACATGGAGGAGACGCACACGTCACACATACAGGTCACATGGAGGAGACGCACAGGTCACACATACGGGTCACATGGAGGAGACGCACAGGCCACACATACGGGCCACATGGAGTATATACACACGTCACACATACGGGCCACATGGAGTAGATACACACGTCACACATGGGGCACATGGAGGAGACGCTCAGGTCACACATACGGGTCACATGGAGGAGACGCACAGGTCACACATACGGGCCACATGGAGTAGATGCACACGTCACACATACGGGTCACATGGAGGAGACGCACACGTCACAGGGGCGTACAAGGGTCACATGGGACAGACACGTCGCACGTAACAGACACACCAGTCACAGGGACATACAAGGGTCACATGGGGCGGACACACGTCACACGCAACAGACACACAAGGGTCACAGGGGCATACAAGGGTCACATGGGGCATACACACGTCACACGTAACAGACACACAAGTCACAGGGACATACAAGGGCCACATGGGGCAGACACACGTCACACGTAACAGACACACAAGTCACAGGGACATACAAGGGTCACATCGCGCGGACACACGTCACACGCAACAGACACACAAGGGTTACAGGGGCATACAAGGGCCACATGGGGCAGACACACGTCACACGTAACAGACACACAAGTCACAGGGACATACAAGGGTCACATCGCGCGGACACACGTCACACGCAACAGACACACAAGGGTTACAGGGGCATACAAGGGCCACATGGGGCAGACACACGTCACACGTAACAGACACATAAGGGTCTCAGGGGCATATAAGGGTCACATGGGGCGGACACACGTCACACGTAACAGACACACAAGTCACAGGGGCATACAAGGGCCACATGGGGCATACACACGTCACACGTAACAGACACACAAGTCACAGGGACATACAAGGGTTACATGGGGCAGACACACGTCACACGTAATAGACACATAAGGGTCTCAGGGGCATATAAGGGTCACATGGGGCAGACACACGTCACACGTAATAGACACATAAGGGTCTCAGGGGCATATAAGGGTCACATTGCGCGGACACGCCACACGGGGCACACTCGCCACACATTGCGGATCCACACAAAAATTGGCACGACATCGAAGATCGAGGGCTGTTGTGTGCTATGTCTATACGCGGCAGTGCTCTTCACATTGAGCAGTGGGCCTCGTACACGACGTCGTGCAGTTGTGCACTGCACGATCTCTCAAGTACAATGGACAAATAAGACTGCGAGCCCCCGAGAAAACCTGATCCTTCCGCAAAATGTGCTTGGTTGGTTAGTTATTGGTTTTACGACACATCGACCACTGAGTCATGTAGCGTCGCCAATCTCTCACGCCGATTGGCCGCGGGCGAAGAGTACCGACAGGTAAGGCTCGAACCCACAATCTTTCGATTGTGAGACGGGAAACTTACACCTAGACTACTCGTCCCCAAAAATGTGCTTGGGCTGCACGTTTCATGTGTCAATGTTTCATGTTATAATTAACTTGCTTAGTCATTGGTAGGCACGTGGAGATCCACGGTCACGTCACCAACTAGTCATTGGTGAATAGAGGGACATTCACTGTCACGTCATCAACTAATCACTGGTGAATAGAGGGACATTCACTGTCACGTCATCAGCTAGTCACTGGTGAACAGAGGGACATTCACTGTCACGTCATCAGCTAGTCACTGGTGAATAAAGAGACATTCACTGTCACGTCATCAGCTAGTCACTGGTGAACAGAGGGACATTCACTGTCACGTCATCAACTAATCACTGGTGAATAGAGGGACATTCACTGTCACGTCATCAACTAATCACTGGTGAATAGAGGGACATTCACTGTCACGTCATCAGCTAGTCACTGGTGAACAGAGGGACATTCACTGTCACGTCATCAGCTAGTCACTGGTGAACAGAGGGACATTCACTGTCACGTCATCAGCTAGTCACTGGTGAATAAAGAGACATTCACTGTCACGTCATCAGCTAGTCACTGGTGAATGGAGGGACATTCACTGTCACATCAACCGGTCAATGGTAAACACGGTGACGCACACGATCACGCCCAGCGTTGTCAATTCACTTCGTTAGGTGTCGGCTTGATCAGGGATTTAGCTGTTCAGCCCATAATTGGCTTAACGATTTGCATGACTGACCGCATTGCTCCGCCACGCAACCAATCATTACCATATTTTCGAATACATTATCACTCGAATTATTTTGCAATACTTTTTTGGTCACGGGTGCGGTGACAGGTACCACGATGGTTGTTTCTGGGACCGGCTGGCGAGACAGGACCACCGCCTGGTGCCGATCTCGTGGCACCAGTGCTGGTGGCCAACGCTCGGTATGCGCTGAGAGGGTCCCGACACCCACATTGTTTTACTATTTGGTTGGGACATTTTAGACGAAAAACGCGTGTTGCACATACTGAAGCTCGGCTTGGCTGACGTGGACTCAATGAGTCGGGGTTCGTACCGCACGAAAGCTTCCGGTGTTGGCCACCGACTCGGCAAGGTTCCGATGCGATCGGACCGACATGTTGCACGTGAGAGGCACAGGAGTCACGAGAGAGCGGGCTTCAGAGAAATCGACCGCCGCTCATTGGCTTAACGTGGGAAAGGGCTTATGTCGGATTCCGACCGTTTGCTGGCGAAATAGCTTGCCAAAACATGGACGGACCGACACGAAACCGACACCAGTGACAAGACAACGGCAAAGCTCGCCAGGGCAAACATTTTTGTCGCACGTGACACATGCGCCCAGAGGAGGGGTGCAAATAAAAAGCGGTCTCTTCAGTTTTTCACGATTGGGTTTGGGTCTCGAAAATAGCCAAAACGGACAAAACATGGTTGCTTGCATTCGCTGGGTTTATCTACCGGCCCCACGGCTGCGTCACCAACTAATCACTGGTGAATACTGGGACGTACACTGTCATGTCATCAGTTAGTCACTGGTGAACACAGGCATACCCAGTTACGTCAACAACTGGTCACTGGTGAACGCAGGCATACCCAGTTACGTAAACAACTGGTCACTGGTGAACACAGGCATACCCAGTTACGTAAACAACTGGTCACTGGTGAACACAGGCATACCCAGTTACGTAAACAACTGGTCACTGGTGAACACAGGCATACCCAGTTACGTCAACAACTGGTCACTGGTGAACACAGGCATACCCAGTTACGTCAACAACTAGTCACTGGCGAACAAAGGCATACCCAGTTACGTCAACAACTAGTCACTGGTGAACACAGGCATACCCAGTTACGTCAACAACTAGTCACTGGTGAACACAGGCATACCCAGTTACGTCAACAACTAGTCACTGGTGAACGCAGGCATTCACTGTCACGCTATCGTGCACTTACAACTGGGGCCCAGTTTTCGCCGCTTCGGGTCGTCATCCAGAACACTGTCCGTGCAGTCTGTAAGTAAGCACACACATGCCGGTGACCAAACCAAGAGAATACAGCCGAACCAAGCCACTGCCAGGCAGAACCAACACAGAGAACACAAACAGCCACGCCGGTACGGACAGCGGCACCGACACAGCATTTCGGACACAACCAGACTGACGGACTGTGTCAAGTGGAACGACCAGCGCCAACAGCGAAAACGGGCAGCACGTTGGGCCGCCAATGGCAACTACAGCGGGACGGCAGGAGCGCCACACAGTCGAGACGGGGTGAACTGCCGACCAACGCGCGTGCCGGGCCGCGAGGTCTCACACACGAAAACAGAACGAGTCGCAAACCTACATGGAGGTGGCATGAGGCGGCCTGCCGGGCGGGACGTACCGTGGAAATGGGGTGCCGGGCTGGGCGTACTGTGTGCGCGCGATGTCGAGGTAGGGTGTCAGACAGGACGCAGGATGTGCGATGTGGAGGTGGGAGTGCCGGACGGGACGCGCTGTGTACGTGATATGCGGAGGTGCGATGCCAGACAGGGCACACTCTGGAGGTGGAGGTGCCCAACAGTGCATACTGTGTACGTGGGATGTGAAGGTGCGTGCCAGACGGAACGAACTGTACAGGTGGGGGTGCCGGACCGGACGCATTATGTACACACTGTGCAGGAGATGTGGAGGCGGGGTGCCGGACAGGACGTACCGTGGAGGCGAGGTGCCGGACACGACGTACCGTGGAGGCGGGGTGCCGGTCAGGACGTACCGTGGAGGTGGGGTGCCGGTCAGGAAGTACCGTGGAGGCGGGGTGCCGGTCAGGACGTGCCGTGGAGGCGGGGTGCCGGTCAGGAAGTACCGTGGAGGCGGGGTGCCGGTCAGGACGTGCCGTGGAGGCGGGGTGCCGGACAGGACGTACCGTGGAGGCGGGGTGCCGGACACGACGTACCGTGGAGGTGGGGTGCCGGTCAGGACGTACCGTGGAGGCGGGGTGCCGGTCAGGACGTACCGTGGAGGCGGGGTGCCGGTCAGGAAGTACCGTGGAGGCGGGGTGCCGGTCAGGACGTGCCGTGGAGGCGGGGTGCCGGACAGGACGTACCGTGGAGGCGGGGTGCCGGACAGGACGTACCGTGGAGGCGAGGTGCCGGTCAGGACGTACCGTGGAGGCGGAGTGCCGGACAGGACGTACCGTGGAGGCGGGGTGCCGGTCAGGACGTACCGTGGAGGCGGGGTGCCGGACAGGACGTACCGTGGAGGCGGGGTGCCGGTCAGGACGTACCGTGGAGGCGAGGTGCCGGACAGGACGTACCGTGGAGGCGGGGTGCCGGTCAGGACGTACCGTGGAGGCGGGGTGCCGGTCAGGACGTACCGTGGAGGCGAGGTTCCGGTCAGGACGCACCGTGGAGGCGAGGTGCCGGACAGGACGTACCGTGGAGGCGGGGTGCCGGTCAGGACGTACCGTGGAGGCGGGCGGCGGCAGCGCTGCTGATGTGTGCGAACGGCCGGTCCGGCACGCGACTGGCATTGGCGTCAGCCGGGTCGGCGACACCCAGCGTCTCGGCCTGCAGCGTCTTCAGCCTTTGCATCATGATCGGCACCAGACGTGCGTTCGAGTCCCTGCCGGGGCACAGCCGACGTGAGAGCCCATTGCGCCCTGGGTTGCCGGGCCTGCTCCCGGCAAACGCGTCACGTCTAAAAAGCCAATGGTCCGTCTCTCCGGTCAATGCAGCCGGGTCACTACCCTGAGATGTTGGTAACATCGGCCGGGGTTCTTCGATGTCGCTTCCATGGCATGCATTGCATCTCACTTATTTAGCTGAATAAACTCCGATCATCTTGGCCTTTTTGTCTTTAAAATTCCTCTTTCACACAATAATTCGCAAATATGTCAACTGTTCTGAGACGTTTGCTATGTGAAAACATGGACCGTTTAGTGCTTGCTGCGTGAAAGGCATTATGATTATGCGTAGCATGTACTTTTGAAATGATCTGTCTTACAATGATGCCGAAGTTTGATGAATCATAATATATTTCGAGCACAACCCATGGCCACGTACATTCGAATAAGTCTTTGAATGAATGTGATCATGGGATGTATCCGAAAAATGATACGATTCATCAAACTACTGCATCAATGTAAGGAAGGTCCTTTAAAAAGTACATACTGTGCATAGGTGAAGCATGGAACGATTCTTGGCTTATTTAAACGGAACGAACTTAGGGATGACAAAAAAGTGCACGAAGCGTGGTGGAAAAACGAGTGCATGAAGCGTGGTGGCAAAACGAGTACATGAGGCGTGATTGCAAAGCGAGTGCATGTGATATTTCAATAATTATTCCAAAACAGAATAATGCAAATCAATCGTACCTTCTCAGCGATGACAACAGTGGCGGTCCTCTGTATCATTTAAGCAGCCTGCGTCGCGGCTCCTTC
The DNA here is from genome assembly GCA_034440615.1 of Ashinkailepas kermadecensis. Taxonomy (NCBI): domain Eukaryota; kingdom Metazoa; phylum Arthropoda; class Thecostraca; family Neolepadidae; genus Ashinkailepas; species Ashinkailepas kermadecensis. The sequence goes on from JAOTOM010001222.1 coordinate 55,249, forward strand.
GCTTCCGAAAACGCAGCAAAAAAGCCTCTTCGCTCCATGTTAGTTTATCGTACCCGGGTGCCAGTTTTTTAGTGACTTCTTCGCTCCACGCTAGTTTATCGTACCGTGGTGCCAGTTTTGTATGTTGAATCCTTCGTCGCTGATATCACGAAAGCAACCGTGACAACAGGCAGACCATTGAAATGGAGTTCTCACTTGCGACTGAAAATCGCGTACGAGCTGTGTCGATTTTGTGTACACGGCGATAAGAGTAGTGGGTAGAGAAGCATGCTAAAATAAGGTTGAGGTAGGTGTTCCGACAATTACTGTTGGATTTACCGGTATTTTGGCCTTCTCGTGATGACTAGCAGCTTCGTTAATGGAGCTCACAATGACAACGACCAGATGTAGCATAAAGTATGTTCTGGTATAAAGCATAATGTATACAAACATTCTGGTAGCACATGAGCATATCCGATCCAGAGGCTCATCGCGTCTGCATAGCTAGCTGCAGCTGGCTAAGCCTTCGTTGGTGGTTGTGGGACCCTTGTCCGAGGCTGACAAAAAGCAGTCGGCTCTGACCGCGGCCTGACCCTGACCTGAAATTTCCGGCGATATCCTGCACTTCCATGGCGGCGGCCAGCAGGCCAGTGGCGTAGCTGCGCAGAGGCTCGCCAGCCGACTCCGCCCAGCCGTACAGCCGCCAGATCAGGTTCTCGGCGTCCTGCAGTCATAAAGAAACAACCTGTAACGTCACCAATACACACCCAGGCAGCCTGTAACGTCACCAATACACACCCGGACAGCCTGTAACGTCACCAATACACACTCGGACAGCCTGTAACGTCATCAATACACACCCGGACAGGTCTCAACAGGACGCCAGATGCCGGATCGCGAGCAATATCGGCATCCTGTCGTTATATAGGCAGCAACACCAACGAGGCGATACAGCTACATGAGAGTTTAGATCGGTATCTATGTCATAAAAATACATCAGCGATGTAGAATCAGGCCCCGGAGTTCCGTTATCATCGGCACCCACCAGTGGCGCAGTGCAAATGCATCAATGACGCAAGATACACAGACTATTGACGTTCTGCAGCCAAAAGAAACGAGACTGACGCAGCACAACAGTAGCACTAGAACAAACCTTCGACTCGCAACAATCATACAACTGCACCACAAGAAGACATCGGCTAGATGCGACACGGAACCCACCTGGGTGCTTCGTCATGCATGCACTACAACTTCGTGACACAGGCCTGTTTCAACGCCGACGCATCTCCAAACACCGTGGCTCGTCTCCCACTTTTGACATGTACAATATCATATGTGTAACCTATTGCCCGACCATAATTATGCATGAGGGCAAAGGTGTGTAATAATAAAATCACCTGCCTACAATACCACCCCGCTAGCCGATATCAAACATGACCTTCCCCAATCTCAAGAAAAAGTCAACGTGACAAACACGTTGCAGGATCGTTCGCTGAAGGGCAGCATAGCTTGCAGGGGTGATGGCTGCGAGCCCACCTGGAAGACGACAGAGGTCTCCAGGCCGGCCATGATGTCCAACAGTAGGCGGGCGGCGTGTGTGTTGAGATCGGTCGGATCACGCGTGATGCCGGCCAACCGCAGCCAGTAGTTCTCTCGCGTGTAGTCCAGCACCAACTGTTAGACACGCAACAGCATCAGTGGCAGACTGGGGCAGACTCCCTTCACTCACAGCACCAGTGACAGTGGGGAGGACAGGGCCTTCCTCCACACACAGCAGCAGTGGCGGTGGCAGCAGACAGGGTCTCACTCCACACACAACAGCAGTGGCGGTGGCAGCAGACAGGGTCTCACTCCACACACAGCAGCAGTGGCAGTGGGGAGGACAGGGTCTCCTTCCACACACAGCAGCAGTGGCGGTGGCAGCAGACAGGGTCTCACTCCACACACAGCAGCAGTGGCGGTGGGAGCAGACAGGGTCTCCTTCCACACACAGCAGCAGTGGCGGTGGCAGCAGACAGGGTCTCACTCCACACACAGCAGCAGTGGCGGTGGGAGCAGACAGGGTCTCCTTCCACACACAGCAGCAGTGGTGGTGGTAGCAGACAGGGTCTCACTCCACACACAACAGCAGTGGCGGTGGCAGCAGACAGGGTCTCACTCCACACACAGCAGCAGTGGCAGTGGGGAGGACAGGGTCTCCTTCCACACACAGCAGCAGTGGCAGAGGGGCAGACAGGGTATCCCTTCACTCACAGCACCAGTAACAGTGGGGAGGACAGGGCCTCCCTCCACACACAGCAGCAGTGGCAGTGACAGTGGCAGCAGACAGGCTCTCCCTCCGCACACTGCACCAGAGGCAGTGGTGGCAGAGAGGGCCTCCTTCCACACACAGCAGCAGTCGCAGTGGGCGGGGGGCGGACAGGCTGGAACTAGGCTGGGATTCGCTCCACACACAGCAGCAGTGGCAGTAACAGGCAGACAGGCTGGGGCTTGCTCCACACCAACCAACAGTTTCAGTGGGGTGGGCTGGGGTCTGCCCCACGCACAGCACCAGTGGCAGGGAGGTGACCTCCAGATTGCATCACATCGCACATTTACCTAACAGAAACGAACGCAAGATACGCATTGCAAGAACATGGCTTGATGTATATGGTATGGGAGACTTGGTAGATGGTAGCATGGTAGACTTGTCAGCAAACGCGTGCCTGCATCACTCATGAACAACAGCCGACATATTCACTGGCAAACAACTGTCTCCTTCCCAACGCCACATGCCCACAAGTCTAGAATCCGATGCCTGAACACTATGCAGTGCAGACCATGTGACCGTTCCATGTTCTGAAGTTGCAGCAACAAATCCACCAGCCCAACGTCGTCTTCCCCCATTTTCAACTTCAGAGACATCATCCCCGATCGTAGGAAATTCACGTTTGTGATACAACCAGGGTTCTCGAGCTGTCAAGAAGTTCACCGATGAGTGGCATTTTCTGATTGGATTCTCTCAAAATGTGCAGCTCTGAGAGAGACGTCACTGCTGAACATATCTTCAAGTGTGACTGTTCAATGATGGTCGGTTTGAACTCTACCTCGGCAGTGGCAACACGGCTAGACCTAGCCGATGGTGACAGATCTGCAGTGCTAACCTTATCCATGAAGTTGTCCTTCTTGCAGATGATCTTGAAGAGCTGACCGAGCGTGCACAGCGGGTTGACGCGGGTCGGGTGGCGCTCGTCGAACGGGTCCGGGTCAGTCTTCAGGTAGTTGTTGTTCTCCTCCTCTACTAGCTCGGAGATCCTGCAGCATGTCAGAGTTGGCTTTGTCATGGACTACTGGATGTGGAGAAAAATGTCGTGGCCATCAAATGTGGAGAGGATATTTTTCACTCTACCCCTAGTTTCAGAATCTCCCTTTTGTAGTTCAGTGAATTTGTGCTTTTTAAAACAAAGAGCAAAAAGAGTGTAGGTATTGTTATTAAGCATCTCATAATTCATAGAGATCATATAAGTTATATATGTATGTATATATATATATATATATATATATATATATATATATATATATATATATATATATATATGAATGTATACATGTATGTGTGTACATACATATCTATTAATAATATATGCATTCAATTATGTAACTGATGTAAACACCCTACATATTATAAAGCATCCCTAAACAGGAAGAACAGAAGACGATTTCCTGGAGAGGATAATGTTGTTGGGGTAAAAAATCCAGGACTTAACTGTTTTTCCAAGCTTGGGTGGTGGTTATTGGTCTTGTGACACATTGACCGTTTTGTCATATAACATTGCCAATATCTCACACAGATTGGTTGTGGGTGAAAAGTAGCAACAGGTGGAACTCAACCCAACAACCCTTCAGCTGCAAGACAGGCACCTTACCCATAGACTACTCAAAACCTGACACTCCACTGCTAAGGGCTCCACAAATCCCATCATACCAGTCTATTAACATCAACATTGTAGAAAGGTGGTGGTGGTAGTTTGGTGTTTTAGGGTGAGCCAACCTCCAAGTTACTTTGTGGCCATGAAATTGTAGAAAGGCTTCTCAACCAGTACGAACCATGGCCCGACCCTGGCCAGTCAAGCCACCTGACTCCACCAACAGTGGGAGTGGTGGGTTCACCCAGCCTTGTCACAATACACCACTGTCGATGGGAAGATTACCCTGCTGATCACCCACCACCAGGAGGGGCAGGGAAAGGTGGGACTGTGACAGCAGCAAGGAGCAGGGTCGGACAGGACAAGACAGGACAGGACAATACATGACATGGCATGATGTACCTGCTATTTTTTGTAGTTTGTGGCTGAAGAAGAAATTGTGTGAACCCTTTCAATTTTTAAGTGATAAAAACTAGCCTTTCATAATGCTGAACAAGCAGAGCCTGGTCAGCTGATAGCTGATCAGCATGCAATGAGTGTTTTCATTTCATGCAATCTTTGTCCGTTTCTTTGAAAGGGGTTTGGTGCCCTTTCCAAATTCAGAGGGTGAATACCAATACTGAGTTACCATTAGCAAGGAGATAAAACTATTGGTGTTGCATAACCCCAATATTTTGATTGGTGTTGCACCAGCAATACCAAAAGTACATGAGCCTCCACCCCTGGTGGGTATGCATATTCTGTTTACTCAGTACTCACAAACATCAGTGCAAAGCTAAGCCTATATGAAAAAGCTTCTAGCAATGTACCAATGGAAAAGATCCTGATAGGAATAAACAAATATCTAAAGGTTAGCTTTGCTGCAATAACTTAGCATGTAGCTGGCTTCAGAATCAGCTTAGTCTATCTGAACTAGTGTTAAAATAATATTAAAACACAAATTCAACCTTGAAACCCAAGGGTCAATCATATGCACCACAATGCAGACCTGCAAACCTACCATTGGATGGTTTGATAGGCCCAGGTTTAATCCTTACCGTTTGATGGTGGGCGTTGGATCCCAATTTGTGTCTCGGATGCTGTCCTCCCATGTCTTGATGAGCTCATTCAGCTCACCAATACTCAGGGTATTGGGCCCTGCACCTGGCACCATACTTTAACTTATCTGAAAATAAACAACAGTGTTGTTACAATGCACAAAACAACATGGGTAGGTAAACAAGGTACTCCCTATACTGGCCTCTCAGTGATCTTACTTGTCTTAATTAAACAAATTCTGTTTCTGAGTATATGTTTGAGAATTGATGGGAAATATGGTCATCATTCAATCAATAATCAATTGGATTTCAAGGAACTGAGCCTGGTCCATGTTCAGCTTCCATGTCAAAACCTTTCATGCTTCCGTTGAGTCCCTCCTGTTACTCTTCCATCTTCCATCTCAAACATTTTGAGGTGTGTCAGTCTTACTTCATAGAGAACATGTTGAACTTTTCAACTAGCTTGGAAACTTCCTGATGCATTCAATGGATTATAATGTTTGCAACATGTGAGGTCCTACTGCCTGGATGCAATAATATGTGCAGGGCTACAAGTACACTGGGGGTCCCTTATGCATATTATATACCCACAGGAGATGTCAACAGTTGACAAGGCATACATGAGGGTTCATGAAGTACTACATGAAGTTGCTGCCCCAGTAGCTCAGTTGATTAGAGCACTGGCCTGCACTGGTCTCCCCTGTCCTGGCAACACAGGGTCCGAGTCACTTCACGAGCTCACATTTAGCCCCCAGCTGGGAGGGGTCAGTTGGCAGCTGGCCCAATAAGGATGGAGACGAGGTACCGGGCGGCCATGTCAGTGCATTGACTGCATGTTAAACTTTCGGTCTAAATTCTGCCGTTGAACTGGAGTTCATGGATCGGGTGATGGGGCCGGGGTTCACACAACAAGCTCTGCTTAGCAATAGAACCCTGGTTCATAAAGCCACCCCAGAAAGAATTTTGATTAAATTTAGAGAAAAAAGAGGAAAAAGCAGTACCTAGATGTCTATTCATTTTCACAACCATTCTGCCATCTGGATCCCTGACATGTTGGTACTGGCACTTTTGGCAAATACATCTGTACATTCATTGAAATTGGCTCACAGATGTTCATCAGTAGATTGCAGGAAAATAATGTTTAGCCTCAGATGCTGTGCCATATAGAATTAATTACCTAAGCATGTAGTAACCTTAGCAGAGCTGGCTGCATTTAAAGCTGCACTAGACTTGAATATTGGCACATTCCTGTATGAATATAACAAATACATCAACCTTGAGTGTATCCTAATAAAATTGCAAAGGGTAGCTTTGCCTCTGTATTAAATTTTGCTGAACTTGTATTATAAATCCAGGGTGACAAAATTGCATTAGTAGATGTAGTGATTACTCTAAAGTGTTTATATTGTGCTTAAGGTATGCTTTCCAGTTCCTGCTACCTGTTCTGTCTATCTGATCACAGTATTTTGTATAATCTCCAGGACTGGCATACCTACAGATCCATGATCCCATCAATCTGTTACAGAACTCATCCTCATGTGACATAACTTGAGAATTTGTGGAGCCAACCAGGTGAGAGAGCCAGGTGAATTGAGAGAGATAATTGCATGTCAGACTGAAAAGTATAGCAAATGGCTTGACAAGGCACACCAGCCACAGAAAGAAAAAATCACCACCTGGAGGGCAAAAATCCACATCAAGTAGACCAATATGTACATGCACCACATTCCAAAACACCAGAGGAAAAATAAAACCAGGAGGCTTAAGCCAAGCATCTTTCCTATAAAAGAATGTCCATCACATCAAATTGATAGAAAACTACACATACATGATCAAAGCACAAACAGCCTCCCACACTTCACAACCCACTATTTCAAACTGCATGGGACACTGAACTGAATTTGGCAGCAGGGGATTTTTGCATATGAACAAATTGGCAGCTAGCAACTCAGCCAAATGTGGTGAACTATATATTTTTGCAGTTTT
>JAOTOM010001223.1:0-62177 GCA_034440615.1 Ashinkailepas kermadecensis
GCCTGTCCCCACAAATGGGAGGACATCAGACGCTCGCGGAGTTATACGAGAGGCGGCCGCCACTCCCCGGCCGGGAGAGGGACTCACCATCCCGACCGGGATCCAGCACCGCCCACTCCTTGACCCCAGCCGGCGGCCGCACCGAAACACTGGGAAGAAACCCAGGTCCCCGGCCCGAGGAGACCAGCCACTTTACCCGTATGGGGCGGAGGGCCATACGAACATCAGTCCGCTCTTCAAGTGCCTCCCCACCTTCACACGAACGTATCCAACAGTATGAATTCGGGAAGATCAGTGGAACGAAATGTCAATATGAAGTTGTTTGGCCAGGTTGAGTTTCGTTGCCTTTTTTAATAATTGAGTCCTTCTCGCACCTACCACTCCCCTCTCCGCCAGGCCATCCACAATGTCATCATCCGACACGTCTCTCAAGTCATAGCAATTGATGACCCCGCTTCAGTAGTTTTAGTATTGTGAGGTCAAACGTCGATGGGTACGGTGACTATTCGTCTGCCAGTTTCGTGCCGTACACTGTAAGTTAGTTCGGTTGCACCAATCGCCCTGTTCGCATCATCAGTGTTTTAAACTCTACATACTTCTATCCCACCATCCTAAGCTTTTTCACATCAGCACCACTCTAGCCTATCGCATGCTTCTTTTTCTGAAACGGTGTAAGCCGCGAGGCCTTTTTCTTCTTCTAGTGATCTCATGACGAGGATGCGAGGAGCGGGAAGACAAGCTACGGGGCCGGTCCCTATACGCGTCACGCCCTGATCTCTGACATGACGGCTTGTCTGTCCCCCTACTAGAGGGGGCAGGTGAATTGCTTAGGTTTGAGATTGCATTGAAGCGTAGGAATTGTGTTCCACTCCTCCAGGCGCCCCACCACATAGGGGCCCTGCCGGGGACGCCTGAGTCCCGTGGACGGGAGGACGTCAGGCGCCCGAGGGAGCCTATACGGGCAGGCGACGCCATCACCCGTCCGGGAGTGAGAGACTCACCACCCCGACCGGGATCCAGCGCCACCCACCCCTTGACCCCTGCCGGCCAGGTCAGCAGGCGCTGGGCCGGGGCCCAGACCTTCGCCCTGAGGCGACATGTCACTTGACCCGTATGGGCCCTACGGGCCCGCCCGCCTCCGGGATATCGGGACCAAAGAGGCGTGTTGGTCCCCCGTCGCAACTAGCACCGTGCGACGGGGACCTCGGCCTCCATGACTCCGTCCACCCCGGGGAGGGGGCGAAGGGGACTACCCAGATAAAACTGAGCAGGAGGGCAGGACCGGGGAAGTTGTCCCGATCTGCTCATAGTACGGAGAGTTGGTGTTGCAGAGCCAGGTGAAGGACATGGATGTTGAGATGAAATGGGCATTGGAATGGGGCGTATGGATGGAAGGACGAGTGAGGCACTCTTAGGCTGTCCCCCTCATCGGTGAGATGGGAGCCGGATCATTGGGACACGCAATCCCCCCACCACAGAAAGGTGGTGCCTCGTTGGGGGTGGGGTTCGTGGGGGGGGTATTTGGGTTTCAAGGGCGAATCGAATGCACTGGTCATATAGCGCCCAGTTACAATAATGCTAGCTACCAGTTACAATAATGCTATACAGGTAAAATACTGTACACATACTCAGTTATTTTAACCAGTAGGCAACTCGCTAGCTGACGCATGTGTTCGAAGCTGCATAACGTGAACCAGACCTTCTCTCAGATGCAACCATTGTGAAATGCTCACTTGCAAAGTACATTACTAAAACCGTGTTAGTTAGTTAGTTAGTCATTTTAGGCTTTAGGACGCATCGACTGCAATGGTCATGTAGCGCCCGACCAAAACCGCGACCTGCAAATGTGATACACATTATGCCCGTGCTTGAGACGTGAAAGCGCTTGGAATCTTGGGATTTAACCTTAGTTAGTTAGTTATTTGAGTTGAAGGGCGCTTCGACCAAAGCGTGATCATTTAGCGCCCATGGGATTTAATCTTAGTCATGGCCAGCTTGTGGAAAAACCAACGGCTCTTTGTTAAAATGTTCTGGTGATGAGCTACAATTAACGGAATATTGATCCAACGAAAACATAATGAAACAATTACCGGCTTTTTGCACCAAACAGGATACTCGATTTAGGTACAGTACTTTCACGAACGCAACATACATGAAAGCAGACCACCAAAACCAAGATATATCAAACCAACATAGAAATGGAATAAAATCAAATTGGGATAACTGCAGAGTTAGGGAAAGCTTTTTACATTCTGTAATTGGAGTTATTTAAATAATTCATAATGCCCGTTCATACACTCGCAGGAAATTCATCCTGTACAGTTGTATCCACAGTTGTATCCTGTTAGTCGGGGATTCGCACGATGCTCCCAGTTCGAGCAGTGGTTTCATGGCCGCTGTGCTACACTGGAGACGGAGAGACCTGTGGGAGATTACGGTGGCCAACATTAACTGGCGATACGACAGCTGTCGTAGAAGTCCTGCCCCGCGTTCCTGCAACCAGCGGCAGCTTGCACCAGCGCCAGCACAGTCAGCGATGGTGACCGGCGCCCTGCGTCAACATTTGAACAAATGCGAGGTGTCAACGACCGTCTCACACACAGCGGATTGATGGACAGCTTCAACCCCGGCTCTACGACACACCAGCAAAGACAATCACAGGCGGCAGCGAACGCCACGGCTACCGCCCATGGCAACGAGACCTCAGTCGGTTGCGCGGTCTGCACCAGCCGGAGTTCGCGGAAAGCCGCAATCACGTGCAACTCCTGTGGCAAGCGCTGGCATATCCTGTGCCAGGCTTACAGTCACCCAGGCGCGTGGCCTGGGTGTGTGGCACTGCCAGCTGTGCCTTGGTCGTCAAGTTGCCGTTACCTCTCCATCTACCCAACCGTCGGAAGCCTCGGCCTGCGGTATTTCCTCGGGCTTGGCCAGACTCCGATCGTGTACCAAGATAATCGCCCGAATTCCAAAGGCAGCTCGCTCATTATTCGCCGACTCGCTACCCAATCGGCTGAACGAGGCTTCGAACGACCCGACCCCACAATCCTGGTGGATGTTCCTATCTTTCGCCTTCACTGCGCTGCGTGCCCCGGACGACCCAAGGAGCGAGGGACCGCACCTCACCGTCACCTCACACATAAGACGACAGATCGCTGAGATGGACAGCATGCCCACGCAGCCAGCACCCGGGCAGCGGAATTGCCACTCCGCGTATAACTACAGACTCGATCGCGCGCCGAGTTCGCGCTAAATGTGTAGATGGAGGCATCCGCGCGGCCCTCCGCGTCCTAACATCCAGTGACACGTTCGCAAAGCCGACAGATGACGTTATTGCTGCCTTACGCTGCAAGCACCCGCCAGCACCGGACGACGAGGAGCTTCCTCCCCGCCCACTGCCTCTGACCCGCTACCGCTACCACCGCCACCGCTAACCGTCCCGGAAGAGCAGGTACAGGACGCCATCTCCACCATGCCACCGGGCTCGTCGGCCAGCCTCGACGGAATACGATCACTCCACCTGCGTCAGCTGCTGTCCCGAGAAGCAGCAGAGTCTGGCCGTCGCCTCCTCAAATCGCTCACTGCTTTGACTAACCTAGTGTTGGGTGGCTGCGTCCCGAAGTGCGGACGTGACTCGCTGTATGGAGCATTGCTTTGCGCGCTACGGAAAAAGACAAAGGACTACGACCAATAGCTGTTGGCAGTGTATACCGCCGTCTGCCTGGGCGCGCGACACATCTCAAGCACCCTCGGAGCAGAACTTCGCCCCATCCAACTCGGAGTGTGCACGCCGCTGGGGTGCGAGGCCGCCATGCACGCTGCCCGCGAATATATTGCGACCACCGTCACCGACCCCTCTAACCCCCATGTCCTGGTCAAGGTGGATGTCAAGAACGCATTCAACACGGTTCGCCGCGACGTCATCCTAACCCGCATACCAGAACGCTGTCCTGAGGTCTACCCGATGGCACGTCAAGTCTACGGTGCGCCGACTCCTCTCCACATTGGCGACCAGACGGTTATGTCGTGCAGTGGCGTACAACAAGGCGATCCCCTCGGTCCTGCTGCATTCGCTCTCGCTGTTGATCGCTGTGCTCGGGTCGTGCGCTCAGCCCTGAACGTATGGTACCCCGACGACGCCACGATCTCCGGCCCGGTAGACACTGTCGCAGCTGATCTCCGTTCGCTCGCCTCGGCTCCAGACCTGTTTACCCCCTCAAAGTATTTGGAGTATTTCGACCAGCAAAAAAAAGTGTAATCTCAGACCAAAAAACGTAATTTGTGGACAACCTTCCAGCATCATCGAACACACAGAGCCTCATCAACACAATGGAAAAAAGGCAAATTCAGTAGATGGGGTGGACTTTATACGTGGAAATCAATCTTAAAGGCTGACAATATCCAGCTCACAGAGCCTCGAAGACGCAGTGCAAATTTGGAAACATGAGTACAGAACAAAGTCACACAAAATGTCAAATTCACCAGGTGCAACTGTGTGTGTGTGTGTGTGTGAGAGAAACCATTGATTTGTACAAAACAAAGTCATAAGCCACAACAAGTGTCAAAATGAGTGGATGGGTGGACTTTATTTGTTGGGTTACAGTTGAGTTGCTTGCAGTGATTTGTAGTAGGCTGACTTAACGTTGTCAAGAACATCCTTGGAGTAGGTTCTGGTACTGAAGCTCCCTGGGCGAGACTTCAGAACCAGCAAGCTCTCCAGTGTCGTCGCCAAGGCATGATTTCTGGTCTGTGCGGTTTTTCCTCACACATAAGAAAGCACGCTCACAGTGAGCACTGAAATGGGGAACAGTGAGGATCCCACACATCACTTTGGAGAGTTCTTTCATGGTCTGTTCACCAGTTTCATCTTTGAGATTCCCAATTGTTGACCAGGTGTCGTCAATGCGATCAGCCACACATGCGGTAATGTCCTCTTGCTGGTACACTCTGAACTGTTGCTGTTCCAATATTGTCTGCTTGGAGACATCAGGTGGAAGGAGGCAGGGGAATCTGACAATCAGGTTGGTGAGGCTCTGTGCGCTGGATGATGCCTGAAGATTGGTGTCCACAACCTCCACATCCTTCAGCAAGTGATCACCCTGCTTCAGACATAGCGGGAGTTTGAGAAGGAGCGAGTCACACAAGGACCTGAAGTATGCAACAGCTGACAGGAAGAACTCCTCGATGCGCTCCTCCCCGAGGTGGTTGTTCTGTTCGGTGTTGATGACTTGATGTGCTTTCTGCAACCATATTGGCCACTGTGCGCGCACAAAAAGTCCTTTTGCAGAGCTTGCAAAAGACATGGTGTTCGCCTTTCGGGGATGGACCTAAAAACGGCCACGTGTCCTGGTAGTCCTACTTGTAGCGTTGTAGTGGTTGCTTCACATTCACATTTGGGCCACTTTTCTTATTCGTCTGCTTTAAACTTTCATCCACAACTTCGAAGTCTGGGTTAGCCTCAGACTCGTCGTCAGTTTCGTGCGCCTTCCCTTTTTGGCTGCCGCTACTATGTGACATGTTGTCAAAAGCAAGTAGAAAGTTCTTCTGCCGAGTGATGAACACATCGAATCGGGGAAAATGGCGCGCTCGACGACCGGAAGTAAACACTTGGAACGGAACATTGAGGAAAAATAACTCTGAACGCAAGAACGGAAAATTACCGACATGAAAAACTCGTATTATCACCTCGTTGATAAGCGTAATCAGTCTAGAAATATCATATTGGCGTAGTTTCATGTGTAAAATCGTAATAAGTACGCCAAAAGCGTAAGGGTAAACAGGTCTGCGGCTCTGCCAGGGATCGGTCTCCAGCTGAACCCCGCTAAGTGCGAGGTAGCATTTCTTGGCGCCCCGCCCTCTTCAGTTCGCGACCCAACTATGGATGAAATACGTGACGCACTACCGGAGATAGTAGAAACTCCTCTAGACGCCCTCACTCATCGGCTCACCGCTGTGCGACGCCGGCCTCATCGCTTCCACCAACACCGCCTCAGAGACCATCGCACGTCTGTGCGTCCGCATTCGCTAGTTAGACAGCCACACACCGCTGTCTTCTTCCTTGTCCACCACATGTCAGCACCACGCTTGTCATATCTACTGCGCTCAGCACCCCTGTGCATGGAGCCTGACTCCCTCAGAGATATCGATGAGCTGGTCCGAGAGACACCGGTAACGGCTTCCAACGTCGACGTCAGTGGTACAGCGTGGGAGCAGACGACGCTGCCGCTCAGACTAGGCGGCCTCGGGGTGCGTTCTGTCGAGGCCTTGGCACTACCGTGTTACGTGGCCTCATTGAGCGCAGCTCTTCCGCTGGTCCGCAGTATCTGTCCAGGCCTCTCCGACAGCGACGCGCCGTCTTCGCTACTGTCGGTGGCGCGGCGTTTCAGGGAGCTGACAGGTCTCAGGGAGTTATCAGACGCGATATCTGCCAGTAGTCAGCGCGCATGGGACAGTCTGGGCGCCACTGTGATTCGCGACCAGCTGATCGGCGTAGCCAACCAGGTGCACCGTGCGCGCCTACTCTGCGCCACTCAGTCGCATACCGCCGCCTGGCTGCAAGCCGTTCCTGTACCCAACCTCGGTCTTCACCTGGACGACTAGACAATCCGTGTGGCAGTGGCGCTTCGCCTCGGGGCTGCAGTGTGGGAACCACACCACTGTCGCTAATGCAACCGCCCGGTTGACCGGCTTAGACGCCATGGACTCTCCTGTCTCAAGAGCGTTGGCCGTCTCCCAAGTCACACTCACCTGAATGACGTAGTGAAACGCGGCCTCTCAAGTGCGGGCATCCCTGCCATCCTGGAGTCGGTGGGTCGCGACCGGGCGACGGCAAACGGACAGATGGGCTGACGCTGTTCCCATACAGTGGAGGCAGGTGTCTGACATGGGACGCTACTTGTGTAGATACCTTCGCCGATACCGTACTGGTGCAATCGACGCTTGATTGTTATTGTGGTTTAGGGGCGCATCGACTGCACAGGTCATATAGCGCCCATAACTCAGTCATTTATACATAAAAGCGCGGGAACGCCATTTCGGACGAGTTATAAGACCATGTCGAATCTGTTCATGATAAAACTGGTACTAACCATCAGTCAATCAATCAATCAATCATATATTGAGGTCTCCATAGTCCAGGCAATGTAGAAACAAGGCATGTACGTCATGGCTTTTCAGTCCTCTCGTCAAATCACAGTTAAAAATATAAGATAAAATGCCTACTGACCGTCTCCTGATTTAAAATCCAACAATAATAAAGAACATTTGAGATGAGCGTATGCAGCACTATATCACGGGTGGCCAGCATCCTTCCTCAACTTCTCATTCCATGCCGCGATTGCCCTATATGGGAAGTTGTGTCTGGCGAATTCAGTCCTAATCCTAGGTAGCTCGAGCATATCTGCGTCTGTACCTCGTGTCCGCCTACTGGGAACTTCGTCACGACGGGTGAGACACTCTGCCAAGCTAGGAGGGACGGATGTAGACAAGAGCCTCTCGACCATGGCCACATCCCGCTCTTCGACCATCCTCTCGACCCTCGGCCAGCCCAGCGCCTCAAGGGTGGGCGTTATGTGTTCTCGTCTGTGCTGGCCGGAAACGATACGAGCGCCGAAATTTATGATCTTTTGAATTCTGTATTTCTGCGATTTGTTACCACCTCCCAAACTGTCAAACAATACTGAAGGTGTGGGAAAACGAGAGCCTGAACAAGAAGTTTCTTTGTCTCACGCGGAATTTTGTGACGTAATTTTAAAAGCCCGACGAGAACAAAATAACACCGCCGAGTGACCTGCGACACTTGCTTTTCCCATGTAAGAGCCGAATCCACGAATACCCCTAGAATCTTAGCGTGAGGCGAAGCCTCAATTTTGTTGTTTCCGAACTGGATGCTGAACGGGGCTGACATTTTGCGCAGGGGTTTAATGATCAAGAGCTCAGTTTTGCTTGGGTTAATTTTGAGTCGGCTCCGAGTGAACCAATTTTGGGCGACGCTGAGTGTGTCTTCGACACGCTGTATAAGCCTGGAAATATCCGAATCAGAGTCCAAAAATTGAATGTCATCTGCATATGAAACTTGCTTACCACAATTTAGATGTGAGACCAGATCATTAGTGAAAATCAAAAAGAATTTTGGTCCTAGCTGGGACCCCTGGACGACGCCGTGCGTCACCGGCAGGGGTCCAGCGGAACTGTCCTTTATTCTTTGGGTGCGGTCACTCAGCCAGTCCCTGAACCAGTGGTCACTGATCCCGTACCAACCGAGTTTGTCCAGAAGACGGTCGTGCTCCACCGAATCAAAGGCACAAGCGGTCAACAAGACGGAAATCTGACCACGATCGCGGTTTGACGTCAAGTACGACATTGTCTCCAACATGGCGGTTTCGGTTGAGTGGCCGGAGCGAAAGCCGTGTTGGTTTCTAACAAATACATGATTTCTCTCCAAATAAGCCGACAACTGCAAATTTACCGGTTTTTCACATAGTTTGCCAACAACATTGAGAATTGAAATGGGCCTAAAGTTAGCTGGGTCAGTGCGATCTCCTTTTTTGTGCAAAGGTAACACAATCGCTTCCTTCCACTCAGCCGGCACCTCTCCAGATCTTAGCGAGCTGTTTACCACATGTAAAAGGTGCGGTCCTATGACAGGGAATGTCAACCTCAGCATATCGACCGTGATGCCATCACTACCGCACGCGCGTGACTTTACACTACTAAGCGCCAGCGACAATTCTGGTAGCCTCACTGTCCGCACCTGAAAAGAATCCGCACACACCAGCGGAGGGCGTGGGTACAGTGGCGCCCCCTGCTCTCGCTGAGCCAGATCACTAGCGACATCTGCTCCCGCACGGACAAAGAATGAGTTCAGTTCAGATGCCCATGTCGGATTACTATGAGGTGGTGATGCGGTTCTGGGTTCCGGTTTCTTCGAGGCCACGAGCAACTTGCGGATGTCCTGCCACGTCATCGATCTGCTGTTCCGGTAGGACGTGGCGAAGAACTTGGTGCAGGCCTTGCACTGAGCTCTCTTCACGGCGTTTCTCGCGTCCCTGAAGGCTTGCTGTTTGGTGTCATCACCCCTGTCCTGGTCACGCTCCTCCCGGGCTCTGTCTCGGTTGGCCATGCACTCCCGGAGCACTTCGTTGTTTTCTAGCTAGGGTAGAGGTGGGTGAGTCAGCTTCACGGTTCGAAACGGCATATGCGCGTCGATGATGGGCCCCCATGTCGCTTGCCACGCTTGCCACTTCTCCGCGGTGGTCTCAGCGCTGTAGACATGGTCCCAGTCTGCTAGTAGCATGTCTAGACACAGGGCGTCAGCGTCGACTCGTCTGGTTGAGCGGACGGTAATGATCCGAGGCTTCCGTCGTTGGATCAGTATGCTAATGGCCGGTGTAAATCATGGAAAATCTCATTTCAAACAGGAATTTGAAAAGTTGTACCGAGTGAACAGCGTCAGACTCGTCCCCTAATACTTTCCGAAGCGAAGTATTCGCCGTAGCATCCGCGGCCTCGTTCCCACGGATTCCCACATGGCTCGGAATCCAACATAGGACAATCATTTTCCCAGCACAGGTCAGAGAGGAAAGCCTACATAAAATATCTTGCGCAAGTGGGTTCGATGGGTAGAACGCACTTAGAGTGGTAAGACTACTGAGTGAATCGGTGTAGATTATATGCAGCATTTCATCACACGTTTCAATAAAACTAAGTGCCTTGTCTAGGGCAACCAACTCAGATGTATACACAGATGAGTGTGCCGGCAAGGAGAAAGTCCTGACAGTTGTGCCCATCACAAACGCACATCCAACACCAGACTCTGTCTTCGACCCGTCTGTGTAGGTGTCTGTAAAATGGCGGTAGGATGACATCAACTCCAGCGCCCGGAGTCTAAATTCCTCAGGAACCACGTCGCACTTTTTGAGACTGGACAGTGATACGTCAATATCGGGCGAAGTGAGGGTCCAGGGAGGGACTTGCATCGATCCGATGCGCATCACACCGCGTAATCTTATATCGCTGTCCTCCAACAGAGCACGAATTCTAGCACAGAAGGGAGCAGAGCTAACAGGCCGTCTTCTTCTGAATATAGCCAGAGTGCTTCGCGAAAACACTGCACGGTATGTTGGGTGATTTGGGAACTGACGCAACTTAAGTGCATAGCGCATGCCCAGCAGTTCCCGACGCATAGAGAGGCACGGTTCGTTCGCATCCCCCAACAGACTGGCAATCGGTGAGGTGCGGAATGCACGAGTGATAATACGGAGTGCTGTGTGATGCACTGTGTCCAGTGTCCGTTTTGTGGTCAAAGCTGCGCCGTCGTATACAAAACTTGCATAGTCAAGTTTAGATCGAATCAGGGAGCGATACAGTTTGAGCAGGCTTGATCTATCTGCACCATATGATGTTCGTGCAACCATCTTCATGACATTCATGGACTTAAAGCACCCATCCCTAAGCATTTTGAAATGATACCTATATGTTAGCCGGCTGTCGAGCAAAACACCGAGAAATTTCACTACCTTCTCGGTTGGAATTTCCGAGCCATACAATTTGATCTTCATATCCGGGCAGCTTCGACGCCGGCAAAAATGCATGGCGACCGTCTTTGTTGTCGAGAAGCGGAATTGCGGTGTCAATTGTACGAGGTGATCAATGGTGCTTCGGTTTTTCCTAAAACCACACTGAGCATTGGATGAAATGTTTCTGTCTTCCAGGTACCAACACGGCCGAACATTTACCATTCGCTCCATCAGCTTGCATATAGACGAAGTTAAAGATATGGGGCGATAATGCAGTGGCTCGAGCCCACTCTTTCCCGGTTTCAGAACAGGTATAATGATAGCTTCGCGCCAGGACTCAGGAAACTCGCCGTTCTCCCACAGAGAGTTAAAAGCAGTAAGCAGACTATCTCGTGCGCATCGGGGAAATGTTGGAGCATTTGGCTATGCACTAAATCTGGACCCTCGGAGACATTCCTCAGGGAGCGAATTGCTGAAGACAGCTCCGCCGCGGTAAATCGCTCGTTATAGGTAAGCTGTTCCCAGGTAGATAAATCCACCCTTGCTTTTTCGCTGCGGTGGCGATGTCGCAGGAAGTCGGGGTCGGTGTTCCCGCCTTTGCTTCGTTCTGCGAGTGCTTGCCCAATTCCGTTGGCCACTTCCGAAGGGTCCATGATAGTCTCACCACGTATCTGTAAAACCGGCAGTGGAGCCGAGCAGTGGCGCCCGAATATTCTTTTGATGCGAGACCAGACATCCGTTAGGGGAGTGGAGCGGTTTAGTTGGCCAACGTATTTCGTCCAGGATGCTCGCTTTGCGTCTCGTACAATGCGCCGTGCATGAGCCCTGGATTTTCTAAACATTATCAGATTTGTAATGGTACTGTTTCGGTTAAAAGTCCTAAATGCACGCTTGCGGGCCCGAATAACCTCGCGGCACTCGTCCGTCCACCACGGTACTGGGATACGCCAAGGCGCCACAGAGGTCCTCGGGATGCATTCTGTGGCTGATTCGACGATGACAGAAGTAAAAGCAGACACCGAGAGTGGACGGCTGTTGGGGTCAACAGTCAGCATATTTTCGAGCTTGGATTCGAATTCACTCCAATTGGCTTTGCTAAGGTGCCATCGCTGGGGCTTAGTACCAAGAATCGTTTCAGTTTGGTGTTCAAGACAAACCGGAAAATGGTCACTTCCCAGCGGATCTTCAGCCACAGACCAAGTAAAGCACTGAGCTATCTGCGGACTACTAAGACTCAGGTCTGTAGCAGATGTAGTCCCGGAAGGAAGAGTGATATGGGTTGGCGAACCCTCATTTAAAAGACACAACGACTCAGCATCGATAAAACGTTCTAAAAAAACGCCTACGAGTGTTGGTGGTGTCACATCCCCACACTGTGTGGTGGCAGTTGAAGTCTCCAAGGAGTAAAACAGGTGGAGGGAGCTCCAGCATTAACAGGCTAAGCTGTGCCGAGGGGAAAGCATCCCGGTGGCACGTATAATGAAACAACTGTTATTGCACGGCGGTCGACGTTCACACGTGCAGCAACGGCCTGGATGGACGTCTGTAGCAGCAGGTGCTGCGCTGGAACACTGTGGTGGACAGCTAGAATAACGCCACCATGTGCAATTGTGTCGACAGACAAGACATCCTTCCGAACGACAGAATAGCCTTTAATGGTGCATTGCATGCTTACAGAAAGCTTAGTCTCCTGGAGACATACAACAGTGGGGTTGCGACAAGATAACATTCTTTGTAGGTCGGTAAAATTTGACCTAAAGCCCCGCATATTCCACTGTAAAAATAAAGACGGCATTTTGCTTGTTGACTAGGGTTGACTAGGTTAGTAACAGTAATGGGTCAAAGTATGAACACGTACAGGTATATAAGATGGATGAAGTAGTCAGTAATAACTATGACGGATAACATGCGTTTTTTAAAACTGTATCTCCGTTCTTCCCCCGAGCGAGGGGATCGCTGATGACTCAGAGGTCATATCTCCACCCGGTCCAAGGGACTGGGTCCTGGGGCGGGAGCTCGGCGATCCATGGTCCGGCGGAGAGCCAGACGCCGGCATTCCTCGCTTCTGGGGGCCCAGCCTAGGGGGAGGCGGGGGAGGGCCCGTCTCTTTAGTCTGCCCTACTACCGGTCCCTAAACCCGCCTTCGTGGCGATGGGGTGGCAGGCCTTGGGTGAGGAGCTCTGTCGGAAACTTGGCGGGCCCTCGCCCGTGTCCTCTCCGTCTGTGCAAGCCGCGCCCGCTTAGCATCGCGGGCGCGCCTCTCGGCTTCTTGGTAATGCAGGTCGATATCAGGTATCTGGCTGGGGCGATACGCATTACGGGACGGCGATGCAGGAGCAGAAGCAGTGGCTGAGGGTGGGAGTGAGGCCTGGCTCACGGAAAGAGGAGAAGGTTCAGGTAGGGAGGAGGTGGAGAGCATGGATTTGGAGGTGGTGGTGGGGCGTGTGGGAGGCGAAAGGAGGTTGGAGGGCGGATGGGTAGTGGAAGGTGGGGATTTCGAGGTAGGTGACGGAAATGATGGGGAGGGATTCGGATTTGGCGGAAAGGACCAGGGAGGCCTCTTTGACCGTTGGACCAGAGTCCATTCCCCACCCTCGGGGATTGGACGGGAGGGGCCTCAGGTGGACAAGTGGGGCATACACTCGTACAGGGTGGGACTTCGGTCGCCTCGGCGCCATGTTGGGCTTGCTGCCCTGGTCTCGCGGGCGAAACAAGGGGCACTCCGAAAGATCGAAGAAGAGTCGTGAGTTGTGCGATCAGGTCAGAGACGTTCGGCTGTGTGTGTTGTGTATCTACTACAGTAGTTCTAGCTTCGCGGCCGGCCACCTTTGCATAGGTAACCTTGGGATGGATCCTATCATACAGATCTCGAGCCTCTCGAAAAGACACATTTTGGGTACACTTAATCGAAATGATTTCTCTCTCCTTCCTATATGCAGGGCATGCCCTATCGAATGTGCTATGTGCACGCTGGCCCTCACCACAATTTACACACCAAGGTGATTCAGCATTGCACTGATCCGTGGCATGCTCCGATGATCCGCATCTTCCACATGCGGGGCGATTACGGCAGAATTGGGTTGTGTGGCCATACTTTTGACATCAGAAGCACCGCATGGGACTGGGGAAAAACCTCCTGACCTTCACAATGATGTACCCGACACGAACCGATTCAGGTAATTCCATAGAACCAAAAGTCCAAAAGATTATGATAAAACCAAAAGATTATGTTGTCTGTGGGCTGCACCTCCTGGCCTCTCTTCATAGTAATTCTTCTCGCCTGGATTACTCCATCGTCCGCCAGGCCATCAGTAATTTCAGCGTCACTAACACCTCATAAATCGAAACAATTAATTACTCCCTTCGAGTGGTTTTTCGTTGAGTGTGTTTTTACAGTCATGGGTATTGTCAGCGTCTTTCTCCCTTGCTGGTCTCTAGCATAGTACACAAATTCGTTCGCCATCAGTGCTCTTTTCGCCTCCTCCGTGCGTTCAAACTCAACCTCTAAACCACCAACTCTAAGTTTCTCACATCTCTTGATATGTCCAAAACGATCACAGCCATCTCGTCGCTGGAATGGAGAGAGAGAGAGGCCAGTTGCCTTGTTCCCTCAGCGGCTTGGAAAACAAGAATGCGGGGGGGAAGGAATCCTTGTCGCTCCACCATTCGCAGATCGGTTCAATTGGTCATTAATGGTTCGTGTTCTGGCCACTAGCACGTGGACCAGGGAGGGCTTTTGTGTTTTGAGTTGCCATGAAGTGTGTTTGTGTTTCAACTCCTCGGGAGCCCCACCACACAGGGGCCCAACGGGGGTGACGCCTGGGCCCCGCGGACGGGAGGACGCCAGGCGCCCGAGGAGCTATACGGGGCAGGCGGCGCCTTCGCCCGGCCGGGAGATAGAGACTCACCACCCCGACCGGGATCCAGCGCCGCCCACCACTTGACCCCTGCCGGCCAGGCCTGCAGGCACTGGGCCAGGGCCCAGACCTTTGGCCTGAGGCGACATGTCGCTTGGCCCGTATGGGGCCCTACGGACCCGCCCGCCCCTCCAGGATATTAGGACCAAAGAGGCGTGTTGGTCCCCCGCCACAACTAGCACCGTGCGACGGGGGGACCTCAGCCTCCAGGACTCCGTCAACCCCGGGGGAAGGGCCGAAGGGGCGCGACTACCCCGATAAAACTGAGCTGGAGGGCAGGACCGGGGAAGTTGTCCTACCTGCTCATAGTAGGGAGAGTTGGTGTTGCAGGGCAAGGTGAAGAACATGGACGTTGAGATGATATGGGCATTGGAATGGGGGCGTATGGATGGAAGGACGAGTGAGGCACTCTTAGTCTCGCCCCTCGCCGCGGACCGATGGCCTGGTCCGCTGGGTCCTCAGGGCACTCAATACCCCCACCACGGAAAGGTGGTGCCTCGTCGGGGAGCAATCGACGCTTGAACCCGGGTCCGCGGCTCGTGTGGCAGAAGCTCGCAAACGCCGCCACTACGCCGACCTCTGCTCGCGGTACAGAATCGAGCCCTTAGCCGTTGAGACGACCGGCGTTCTAGGATCTGCCGTCTCAGAATTTGTGCGAGATCTCGGGCGACACACAACGGCCCGCACCGGCGAGCACCGTGAAACAGCGTGGCTGCGGCAACGCATTTCCGCCGCAATTGCGCGTGACAACGCGGCTTCTGTGCTTGCTACAGCCCGGCCCACAGATAGGTCTTCGGCTGGCCGCAAAGCTGCAGCACTTTCCCATAGTTGCACAGCATTTTCCCAACCCTGATAAGATATGGTGACTTTGTTCATCTCATGTACCCAACTAATCCTTGCACCACAATTGTAGGTGTGCAACTCTGGGGTATCATGAGACACATTTCAGGGAGAGGTAGTACATGTGCATGGTGTTTTCGCCAGTATTTGATAGTATTGTATAATATATGCATTTTCGGAAAAAAGTTGTATCCACTAGCATTAGGAACAATTCACAAACATCGGGGAGCCCAAACACCGCAATAGTACACAATTAGCCACAAATGCCCATGGTGCACGTGGCATGGGCATGGCATGTTTTCTATTATTTTTTTATACATGCATATCATATAATATGCAATAAAGAAGATATTATTGAACTTAAAAGCTGTTTACGTGAAGCAAACTGCAAAACTCATCTCGAAATAAAGCCTCCATTGTAATTATATTTTCATTGAACTAAATGCTGCAATCGGAACTAATGCGGGAATACGTTGTTGGAGGGAACACACAGCCGCGGTCAAGTTAAACCGATGTAGTCGGGAAAGAACAGCATCAGTGGTTTATGGCCGGTAAAACTTTCTGGTCTTGATTTTACATTATTGAATCCGACTATTCAGTACTCATGCGCAAACGGCAACTGCGGGGGGACCAAGAGGCACCCGGGATGCATAGAAACAAAGGGCAGATGGGCGCCTGCCGGGCCCAGCTGGCCCGGCAGGCGCCAGCCGGGCTGACCTGCGGCGGAGAGGCGGCGGGCGCGGTGGGCTGGCGC
Organism: Ashinkailepas kermadecensis; assembly: GCA_034440615.1. Classification (NCBI taxonomy): domain Eukaryota; kingdom Metazoa; phylum Arthropoda; class Thecostraca; family Neolepadidae; genus Ashinkailepas; species Ashinkailepas kermadecensis. The sequence continues at coordinate 16,026 of JAOTOM010001223.1, forward strand.
AGCGAGTCGTAGGCGCCCAAATCGGCCACGTCGGTGCCGCGGCGCGCGACGGGCCGGCGGCGGCCGGAGAAGGGGTGCGCCGACACTGCCGCCTTGGCCGGCGCCGGCGTGGTGGGCGATGGCTCGGCCGTGGCGGCCGGCCGACCGCTGATACACTCGCTGATGGGTATGTACGGGCCCGACACGCTGCTCGGTGACGACGGCGACACGGGCGGCGAGTCGGAGTCGTCCACCTCGCTGCCGGCCTCGACGGGCCGCGGCAGCGGGCTGGCGTTGGCACCGACGGCGCGCAGCGTCGAGCCTGTCGACACATGTGGCCGTCACCAGCCACCAGCCTGGCATACAAACAACACACAACCATGACTACACGTCAGTTTTACATGGTGAGAAGTAATGGTTGTTTCTACAAAACTGTACATTAAACCCATGGCGGCTCCCATTAACCTCTCCTACACTTATGCACAACCGATCCAAGTGGTCAGTGCTCTACGCACAAATGCTAAGAACAAAGGGGCTGGGTTGGGACAACCCATCACAGAGCAGAGGGATGTATAAAATAGAAACACTCTTCTTGGGAAATGGCTATCCCACAAAATAAACAAGCGAACCAGATACCAACTTCACTGTCGTGCGACACCAAATCCTTTGGTGCACGCAAATCGCTGAGCCCCCAATAATACACCATTGGATGAATATACAACTCACATATCCCTTCCTTATATAGATGACAATCCGAGCAGGAGAGTAAAAGCGGCATTGAAGACAATGGATCTACCGGTAAAAATTGCATGGAAGAGCGGTAAGCCTCTCTTCAAAATACCTATACGCTCTGCTCTGTGTCCACCCCCATGCTCACCGAGTCACAGATAATGTCATATATGCAACGCTGGCCAAACCGGTCAGTTTTACGCAAAAACGCCGTCTACCACATACTATGCCTAATCTACCCACACAACGCCACTTATATCGGGGAAACATGACGCAGTGTCCGACAACGCTTCCACGAACACCTCGACAACGAACAGAGACACAATCAACAACACGGAGAATACTCCTGTAGGCGACCACATCCATGACACGAACACATCACAATCCTTTCGCATCAACATCCTTCGAACATGCGGAGACGTAGCCGACGCTTACTCATACCAGTCCCATACAATATACCCTCAATGATTGACGTCAATGCGTATACATCGGCATCACCGATACCATCTGTACGCCGTGCCATATTGAATACGCACGTACAACTGCCAACAAGTAGACAAAATCACACGTACATAGAACACAAATCAAACCAATCAGCTAAGGTTGGTTGCCTGCTATGTCGGCATCGCGTGCCAATGGATTGCTTTGATGTGATGCATGTTCGCAAAAGGTGCGCTTCCTTGGAGGTAAGGCTGGCTGGACACTTACTGTCATTTCTAGTGTCGGAATTTGTCGGGCCCTACCAGTATTTTCAGGGTCACCGAACTCACTTTTTAGAGCCCAGTGTCATTTGCACTCTCTCTCTCTCTCTCTCTCTGTCTCTCTGTCTGTCTGTCTGTCTGTCTGTCTGTCTGTCTGTCTGTCTGTCTGTCTGTCTGTCTGTCTGTCTGTCTGTCTGTCTGTCTGTCTGTCTGTCTGTCTGTCTGTCTGTCTGTCTGTCTGTCTGTCTGTCTGTCTGTCTGTCTCTCTCTCTCTCTCTCTCTCTCTCTCTCTCTCTGTCTCTGTCTCTGTCTCTGTCTCTGTCTCTGTCTCTGTCTCTGTCTCTGTCTCTGTCTCTGTCTCTGTCTCTGTCTCTGTCTCTGTCTCTCTGTCTCTGTCTCTCTCTCTGTCTCTCTCTCTCTGTCTCTCTGTATCTCTGTCTCTCTGTCTCTCTGTCTCTTTCTTTCTTTCTCTCTCTCTCTCTCTCTCTCTCTCTCTCTCTCTCTCTCTCTCTCTCTCTCTCTCTCTCTCTCTCTCTCTCTCTCTCTCTCTCTCTCTCTCTCTCTCTCTCTCTCTCTCTCTCTCTCTCTCTCTCTCTCTCTCTCTCTCTCTCTCTCTCTCTCTCTCTCTCTCTTCCCCACGTTCACCCCAATGTCCTTGTTTCTGGATCATCTTTCTCTATTTCTCACCTCTGACTACTATGCGATGTCTTTGCTATGCTTGCAGATACGGCAACAAGCACGTTCAAAAAAATTGTGATGTATGATGAATTTTGGGAATTCACGGTAGGAAGTGTGTCTCGAATACATAGGGACTCCAAAGCCTTTAGATCTGCGTTGTCTCTAGCTGACTCCAGTACCGGGGCGGTCCAGCACCGGGCAACAGCAAAAGACTGACCCGACCACTCAGCAAAACGTGCGAAAATAAATAAACTCGGGTAGAATGAAGGCAAATTATTAATAGTTATCAGTAAATAAACATCATTTTAATTTTTTGCTTCGAAAGACAATCGATGACCCCTATAGGAAATGTGGTCACAAATGTGAATATCAAGCGGCTTGGGGTCACGGGAGGTCACGTGACCTGAGGTCAAATGGCCAAAGTGTTGAATTTTTTTAAAAATTAAAAACCGATCCCAAAAATGAAAAGAAGAGGTCTTTGCGATTCTACAGATATGCTATATGTCTATGCTAGGTTTAAAGTACCGAAGATAATCGCTCTCAAAGATTGACCTGCAATGTGACCTATGAAAATTTCCTCAGGCCATATCTCCGAGGTCGCTGCCAGTACGAAGCTAAAACGTTCACAGATTGATTCCGCGCCCATGACTACCCTATACACCCACTTAGGTTGAAATCGCTCGCATGGCGGTGTCATTTCCCAAGAATTTTGGTCGCCTGGTAATGGACCTCCCCTACCTCTAAAGAAAAATGAACGTTGGTCTCAGAATGGTCCATAGATAGGTGGCTTCCGAGCATATGCTTGCCTACGGGAATGTAGGGGCGTCTGAAACGTGAGTCACTTAGGTGCTCATTGCAACGTTCCCTGATAGGCCTCTTAGATATAAAAGCCGATATAAAATTGTTGGCGGCATGCTTCGCGAACAATTTTGTACACCACGTTCTATTTAGTACCTTTCCCCTTTCAGCCATTGACACATGTGTGATATACTCTGTTGCCCGAAGGACACTGCGGGTTTTGGACGGTTGATTTTACCAGTCTGGATTTCAGTGTACACACTAGTGGTACCACTAGTCCACGTCACGTCCATGTTTTTTAAAGATGATTTTACAATCCGATAGATGCTTGTGCGAAGTGCATCATTTATAAATGGTAGTCTGATGTAGTATCCCATTCGGTTTCGTCCCGTTTACACTGCCTTTGTTTGTGCTACTTTGCCCTCTTCCGGAACCGGGTCAGGGCCCTTCTGGCCACCATCGATACCCTATAACTGGGCTACTAATTGGTAATAAACAATTCATCAATTTTGCGCAAACTCCGCAAACAGGCGTCCCTGTCCGACGATACTATTGCGACTCTTAACATCTGGGACGAAAGTACTGCCTATTTGGTGTTCATGGAATGGGCCGAAAAAATAGTGCAAAATTACTGGGGCGGTCACGGGCTTCACATGCAATTAAGTCGTGTATGAACAGTCAGCAGGCACGATGAAGAAAGTGTATAGAAATGCAATGAAGCCCTTATCTTAATGAGTGTTTCAGGGAAAAGGATATTTATGGATGCTCCATGCTTATGCTCGTGAAGAACTCCATGAACGATTTGGATTCACGGTTCCAAGTGCGAAATACGTCGTTAATGTACCACAAGTACACGAGAGGCTCCACAATTCCCTTATCTAAGAAATTGTTTCAAGCCAGTGCATGGAGGATATAACAAGAGGAGGGGCACAGCGGTTTCCCATAGCGACTCCCTTGATTTGCTTGAAGACAGAATCGCCGAATCTAAGAATGTTGTTATGGGCGAAGCAAGTTTTGCTGTTGTTGCCGAAACAAGTGTTGTTAGTTCCGAAGCAATTCACATTCCGGTAAGCTTAGGCCGAACGGATTAATGTTGTCCAGATTTTGCGTAAGTAATTTTATGACTCCATCAATACCTTCCTGTGTGGGAATACTTCCAAAGAGATTCGCTAAATCCATAGTGAAGGCTATGCTGCCTAGCGCTTTGGAAACATTCTCGTACTTTGTCTAGATGCGTGCGGTATTTGATTTGATTTCTGATTACTCGTGATCTCAGTGTGTGACCTCGCCCACTTATTCGACTGGCTCTCTTCTTGACGTGGTCATCACCAACTGTCGTGACATTGTGAAGCACTGCCGTACAAAATTCTGTAACTTTAGTCCGCATAGACTCGTCCGTGCTTCGGTAGATATGCCTAGATTTAGACCGAGCAGCGCCACTGTTCGCTCCCGATGTTTTCGCCGTACAGATCCCAATGTTTTGCTTCATGACTTTTTCGGGAGGGGGGGCTGACTGGAGGCTGCTTTTAATTCTCCCTTCGTCACGCTTAAGTGAGACTGTTTTCTCACATCTTTTTACTCATCGTTGACATCCATGCTCCCATCAGGACTGCTAAAATCAGGAACCGTAGTGCTCCGGTTTTGTCGGTGTTGCCCGGTTTTGCTTTAATGTGTCGTCGCCGTGGTGCGCTGGCTGACACTATGGACACCAGTCTACGGAGTACAGGGACGCCAACCGGGCTGTACGATCGGCGATTAGGCTCGATAGCCGCGACGATGTTAATCGGATCATTCGTGAGACCGGGCGGAGGTCAATGTGGCGACAAATCAGGTTATTCGTCGGCGCCGAGTATTTCCTGCCGCTTGCCGCGTGTCGGTGCCTGTTCGTTTACCCTGATGCAGTTTTCGCTATCTGAGCTGTGAGCCGTCGTCTTTGGGATGAATTGCTCGTGGGCCTGCGGTGAGGACGGCACCAGCATCCACATGCTCAGGGCGTGATTTGACTCGATAGGTGCGGTGTTTCTGCATTTGTTCAATTCCTGCATTACTCAATCCGTTATTCTTGATTCTTGGAAGCACTACCTCGTTCATCCTATCTTCAAATACGGTGATCCTCTAGCCCTTCCAATTTCCGTCCTATCTCTATCGTCCCAGTCTATGCGAAAATTGCGGAGCGTGCCGTCCAACAGCAGCTCTACGATTACCTGTCCGAAGACCTCCAACTCAGCACGGTTTCCGATCTCGTCACTTGACGGAAACCGCCCTGACCTCCATATCTGACCAGATCCTATGGAGAGGTGTCCCTTCTCAGTCTGCTGGATTTGAGAAAATGGTTTGATGTGATAGACCACTCAAAACTCCTGTCAAAATTAAGTCTCCACAGCATCGACAAATCCTGGTTTTGGGTTTATCTTCAGAATCACACCGAGAGTGTATGCCTCACTGACAGTCTGGGCGTCGTCCAGAAATCTGCCCCGTTGCGCAACAGCATTCGAGTTTTTCAAGGATGATCTCTCGGGCCTGTACTCTAATGCGTCTTCGCCGACGACTTCAGCCTGTTCGCCGAAAACGCAGTGGTTATGCAATACACCGACGACTGTGGTGGTGCACGCTTAGTCCTCACTGTCTGCTAGCGATGCACTGATAGATCACTGTCTCTATATTCACTGTACACGGTTTGGCTATGCACGCTGTTGTCTCGAGGCTTGCCCTGACGCGACTGGCCCTGTCGGGGCGAACAGTCGGGAGTGGGACGCGCGTCCGTGGTGCCATAACCATAAACCAGGGTCCGCGCTCCGCACATGCGACACACGCACAACACCTCCCCTCCAAGTTCACGGTCAGGTTCCAGACTAAATGCCAACGACTACCCCACATTCCCACCTCCCCTCCGAGTCGACGACGACGGCAGGCTGTTGGTGTCGACTCCTAACACCCTGCCGCCAAAGCTCGGGCTACAGCACAATGCGTCACAATATGTACATCGTACCGGCGAGTGCGTGAATGCTACCCGTAAGAGGGAAGGCTGGGGGTCGATTTGGAGGCGAGCGGGGCGGTGAGAGCGCCTGCCGCTGCGACGGGGGACCGGACGGGTCGGTGGCTGTGGGGGCGGTGATCGTCGGTCGGTTGGTTGGTTATTGGTTTTACGACACGTCGAGCGTTGAGTAATATAGCGTCGCCAATCTCTCACGCCGATTGGCCGCGGGCGAAGAGTAGCGACAGGTGAGATTCGAACCAACAATCTTTCGATTGTGAGACGAGCATCTTACCCCTAGACTACTCGTCCCCGACCGTCGGTCGGTCAACTCGTCCGCAAAACGAACAGTGCGCGGTGGGCGGGTCGGCGCGGACGGACTTGGCGGTGTGCACACGGACACGAGAGGGCACAATGGGCGCAGGAAGCGGCGGTTGCGCCAATATATGCGGCCATTGGGGAGCTTCACTAAGAAGTCACGCCGTCGGCCTACACCTACGACAGCGCCTCGCCGGTCCCATAATCCGGTCGAGGGGTCCTGAAGGGACACGTGGGTCCTAATGCGCAGGCTGGGCAGTGGTATGGCCGCTCGGTCATAGCGGTCACGGGCCACCTGCCGGAGCGAGTCGGCGCGGGCGTCACAATCGTTAGCGGCTCGCTGCCACTCAGGTGCGAAGGCACGGTGGTGAATGGGGACCGCTGAGCGCAGAGGACGGCCGTAGATGATTTGAGCCGGTGACCGGTGGTCCGCTCGCGCGGTGTTGCGAAGCTCTAGCAGCCCACGAGCGAACGCATCACAGTCAAGGTCACCCGCTACAGTCACTTTCTGCACCAGTCTCTTCACGAGTTTGACGGCCGCCTCAGCGTGGCCATTAGACTGGGGGTAGTATGGGGTAGACATGTGATGTGCCACGCCCCAGAGCCGTAGGAAGTATCTAGTGCGATGGGCGGTGTACTGCGGGCCACCGTCACTGCGTAGCACGCAGGGAACACCGGTGGAGGCGAAGATTTCCCGCAGGTGTCTGATCAGAACCAGGGCGGTGGCGTCGCCGGCGCAGTGCACAACTGCGGGCCACCCGGAGAGTCGATCGACGTACACCAGGTAGGTCTTGCCTGCGTGACTGAAGAAGTCTGTGGACACAAACTCGAAAACTGGGCTCGACGGGGTGTCAGACATCAGTGGCTCTCGCTGCTGGCGAGGCAGCCGTTCACGGCATGCCTGACAGGAGCCAACGGTGTCGGCAACATCGCGGTCGATGCCGGCCCAGTATACAGACTGACGTGCGCGGCGCTGACTACGTTCGACTCCTTGGTGCGAGTCGTGCAGGGGCTGCAGTCTCTGCTCTGAGGCTTCTGGGGATGACCAGACGAGGGCCACATACCAGGATGCCGTCGTCAACAGCCAGGCGATCTCGCACGCCCCAGTATGGCCTCAGGGCAGCGGGCAGGTCACGCCTCTGATCAGGGAAGCCGTTTGTCACGGCCTCGCACAGCGCCACGTACTCGGCGTCGGCGCGGGCGGTGTCGCGGACGCGGGTCAGCGTGGCATGTTAGATAGGAGACACCCGGGCTCCGTCTGGATCCAGCTGGATCACGGAGCGCACGACGAGACTGTGGAGCTGATGAGTCACGTCATCTTCGGCTTTCTCGTCGTCTGATGTGGGGTCATCCACGGGGGCTCTGGAGAGAGCATCTGGGATGCAGTGATGTTTGCGAGACTGCCAGATTGTCGTGAAGCTGTACGCCAGGAGCTTCGTTGATTGGTTATTTGGGCTTAGAGGCGCATCGACTGCGTTGGTCATACAGCGCCCATAACAATGTTAGATGGTACCAATGGTCTTAAACGGTTCAACAATAGCACACGAACTTACAGAATATAGGCAAGTCATTCCGATCTTCTAGTGTTACATGTCAGTGAGGTGTATAAATCGCTCTAAAGTCGACATCTGAAAGAAAGCGAAGGTGTCCCGAAGTTACCGCGCGCGAGTGCTCACCTAGGAGATCGCGGAGTGACAGCGACCGCCCGACTCCAAAGAGGCGTCTGCGATCATCGGCCAGCAGAGGGCACGCAATCAGAACGTGGCGCACTGACAGCGGTGAGTGACATCGAGGGCAGGTTGGACTGTCCTCTCCACAGAGCAGATGGTGGTGTGTTGGGTGAGTGTGCCCAAGCCGAAGGCGGCAGAGTACGACCTCGTCCCGCCTCGTCCTGCGATAGGACGAGGCCCACTCTCCAAGGCATGGCTTGATCGTTCGTAGCTTGTTGTCCTGCAAGGTGTTCCAACTATTCTGCCATTTTTCAAAAACAAAGGTCGTAATTGAACGGCGATGTTCCCTCGCTGGGAGTGGCATAGACCGCCGGTACGGGGATTGGGCTGCACGTTTCGAAGCAGCATCCGCTGCCTCATTCCCCACGATGCCGACATGACTCGGAATCCAGCAGAGGACAGTATCTTTCCCAGCTTGGGCCAGGGATGTGAGACGCAACAGAATATTCTGTACAATGGGGTCAGATGGGTTGAACTGCTCTAGCGCCCAAAGGCTGCTGAGTGAATCGGTAAAAATGACGTGCGAGGCATCCCGCCCTACTTCGATAAAACTGAGTGCCTTGATGATGCCAACCAGCTCTGATGTATATACCGTTGCATGTGGTGGTAAAGAAAAAGATCGCGACAGGGAACCAAGAACAAATGCACTGCCAAGTCCAGATCCGGAACAAATGCACTGCCAAGTCTTGGATCCGGTTGTATATATCGGGACGTAGCCGTGAAAGGAGGCTATGTGCGCTAGAGCATGTAATCGACGGTCGTATGGTGTAGCATGTGCTTTCTTTACCGCAGAGGGTGGCCGGTCTATTGTTGGGTGGGTCACCTGCCAAGGCGGTGTTTGTAGAGAACCGACCCGCATAATTCCCCTCAATCGAATTCCGCTGTCCTCAGTCTGCGCATTCTGACGCAAAAGGGGATGCCATGTACAGTGCGCGCTCGACCGAATGTTGCAATTAGGCGATGGGAGAATACATGCGCATAAGTGGGGTGGTCGGGGAATTGACGCAGTTTAGAGGCGTAGCGCATCCCGAGCATCTCGCGCCGGAGCGAGAGTGGTGGCTCGTGGGCTTCAGCCAAGGCTGAAGGCCAAGCTCTGGAAGGCTCCCAGAGGGCGAAGTCCGGAAAGCGCCGGTCACGATGCGGAGCGCTGAATGATGTATCACATCCAGTGATCGTTTGTTGTTGTACATGCACCGTCATATATAAAACATGCGTAGTCCAACGTTGAACGAGCGAGGGAACGGTACAACAGGAGCATAATTTTCCTATCTCCTCCGTAGGACGTGCGTGCGACCATCTTCAGTAGGTTAAGTGATGCAAAACATTTCTCCCGGAGTGCTTTAAAGCGTTCTTTGTACCTAAGATGGGGGTCAAAAATTACTCCCAGAAATCGGGCAGTGCGCTGAAAGGGAATTACATCCCCATACAGCTGGAGAACAGGGTCTGGGCAGCCTCGGCGACGTCGGCAAAAATGCATCCCAACGGTTTTTGAGACAGATAACTGTAGTTCTTGGAGCTCCATCTCTCCAGCGTGATGTCGCCAACTGCAGCTGCCGTGCGATTGACGGTGCACTGAATGTGCAGCACCAAATCGCGACGTCGTCCACGAACAGTGGGCCAACATTTCGTGGGAGAGAGTCGCAGATATCATTGATCATGATAGCGAACAGCGCCACGCTTAATACGCCACCCTGTGGTATCCCTTCCGTCTGTGGGCATCGGTTTGACAGACAGCTTCCGATCCGCACTCGAAAGAAGCGCCTGGACAAAAAGTTCTGGAGGACAAAAAGCCCATAGGTCCACGAATTCCATGTCTGAAAATTTTCATCAGGATGCCCTAGCGCCAGGTGGTGTCATACGCTCCGTGAATGTAAAAAATACTGCACCAATATGGCGATTTTGCTCAAACGCTGCCCGTACCACAGTATCAAGAGATAAAATATGGTCAACGGTGTTGCGGTTTTTCCTAAAACCACACTGTGCGTTATTTAAAATACCATGTCGTTCCAGGAACCAGGTCAGACGTACGTTTACCATCTTCTCCATTAGCTTGCAGAGTGATGAAGTGAGTGATATTGGTCGGTAGCTCGCCGGGTCTGCGCTGTCTTTTCAGGACTTCAAAATTGGGATCATAGTGGCCTCACGCCAAGTGGGTGGGAAATCCCCTATCTCCCACAGCCGGTTCAGCGTTGCAAGCACGGCATCAAGTGTGCATGAAGGGAGGTGTTTGAGCATATCGTTGTGTATTTGGTCGGGGCCTTCAGATACGCTCTGAAGGGTCGCAATAGCGGCACGCAGCTCGGACATCGTAAACGATTCGTTGTAACTCATATCAATCAATCAATCCTTGTATTGGTACCAAGAGACACTCAGTATCAAATGTCAAAAACGCTAAAAAAAAGAGGGGTGGGACATGAGGCTACTAAAACATTAAAAACACATGCATACAATACTCAAACATTCCCACGTACAGCTCTTTTCAGCGCCTCCTTCAGCTTAAACTTAAAAGCCAGTCGCATATTCTCGGCCCTAACTTCCTCGGGGAGACTGTTCCAAAGAACTGCAGCACGGTACATGAAAGAGCGTTGCGCAAAAGAAGTTTTCAGGCGTGGGCGCTCTACTGAAAACGGTGTTGATCGCGTAGATCGAGAGCTGACATCACTTCTCAATGTCACAAGATCACGCAGGGTTTCAGGTGCTCCCGAGTGATGCACTGCAAGATGAACCAGTGAGCAATCCCTAATGTCGACAAAGCGTTGTAAGCTAGGCCAGCCTAACCGCTCAATAACATGCGATATATGACCATAGCGAGAGGTCCTAGTTATGATCCTAGCCGCCCTCATTATGACTTTTTGGATTCGCACGCGCTCGGTGTCACATGCAGCAGACCAGATTGAGCAACAGTACATTACATGTACTGTTGCTCAATCAAATCATACGTTCAGAAGTGAAAAAGTTGAGTGGTTGTCTCTCGCAAGTGGTTTTGTAGCGTGCGAATACGTCATCACTGTAGCACCTACATCGGTTCGAAATTGTACACGCCATCTCATTGGCCACATCGACCGGCTGAGTGATATCTCGGCCGGCGACTCGTAGTACTGGCAAAGGGGTGGAGTTGAATTTACCGGCGATACGCTTGATTCTCGACCATATCTGTGACACAGGTGTGGAATGATTTAGCTTGTTCACATAGTCCTTCCATGAGGAAAGCTTAGCGTCCTGGATAGTGCGTCGAGCAATGACTCGAGCTTGCCGGAAGGCGATGAGATTGGCCATGCTACTCCTTCGGTCAAAGGCCCTGAAAGCGCGTCGTCTTGCCCGAATTGCCTGATGACACTCCTCCGTCCACCACGGGACGGGCGCACGGCGGGGAGTGCCAGAGGTGCGAGGGATGGACTTAGTTGCAGTCTGCACAAGCAGGTTTGTGAGTGCTTCCATAGACAAGGGGTGGTACCGGGCCCCACATAAAAAATATCCTCTAGTTGCGTCTCGTATGCTGGCCAGTCGGCCTTCTTAAAATTCCATCGGCATGGTCGCGTTCCGAGTGCTGCGCCATCCTCGTAATCCAGCCACACCGGAAAGTGGTCACTGCCTACGGGGTCGTCGGACACAGACCAGCTAAAAAGTTGTGCGAGTTGTGGACTACACAAACTGAGGTCCAGAGCAGAGGTATGGCCAGCTGGCGGGGTGAGGTGGGTCTTTGTTCCAGTGTTTAAAATGCACAAGGATGCATCGTGCATAAATTATTCCAAACACCGACCCCGTGCGTTAACATCATCACATCCCCATGCCGTATGGTGAGCGTTAAAATCACCTAGTATTAAGACCGGCGGGGGCAACTCGGACATCAGTCGTTGTAGCTCAGTAGACGGGAAACCAGTGCCGGGTGGCAAGCATAGTGAGCAGATAGATATAGGACGGCAATTAAAATGCACTCTTACTGCGACGGCCTGCAGCTTGGCGTGCAGCACTAATCTCTGCGCCGCCACACTATGGTGGACAGCCAGCAGCACTCCACCATGTGCAATGGTGCCCGAGGGCAAATCCTTTCGAAAAACTGAGTAGCATTTTAGGTTATATAAATAGTCCGGTGCCACCTTGGTTTCTTGAAGGCAGATGGCCGCAGGACAGTGGCGGTTTAGGAGCACCTGGAGGTCTTCCGTGCTAGTCCTCAGCCCCCTACAATTCCATTGTAAATTAGACCGCGGCTGATGCATTTAAAACGAGTTAAAGTAGGTATGTATAATCATCACAGTTACTATTACAGAAGACACTCACAATCCCAATGGTCCATTGTAAAACCAGTGAGTGTATAGATTGACGACGTGTAACGTATGTAAAATGTGTGAAAAGTGCATATTTTAAAGAGGGAGGTAAAACAGGTCAGCTCACGAAGAACTAACCGGGGCCCACGAACCAGCCGGTGCCTCAGAGGGCACACCGACACTCGGTCCAAGGGACTGGGTCCTGGGGCGGGAGCTCGGCGATCCTTGGCCCGGCGGAGAGCCAGACGTCGGCAGACCTCGCTTCTGGGAGCCCAGTCTGGGCGGGGGCGGGGGAGGGCCCATGCTGTACGGGGCCGGTCCCTCCACTCGCCGTCGCGGCGACGGGGTGGTCGGCCTTTCGGGTGGAGCCTTGTCAGCCCCTTGGCGGCTCATCGCTCGAGCCTTCTCCATATCTACGAGACGCGCTCGCTTCGCTTCCCGAGCTCACCTTTCGGCTTCTTGATAAGTAAGTCCGGCCTCGCATATTTGAATTGGTCGGCTTGTGTCACGGGATGGAGATGGAGGTGCGGAAGAACAGGTTGAGTGTGGGGGCCAGATCTGGCTCGGGGGAGGGGCGGAGGGTTCAGGAAGGGAGGATGTGGAGAGAATGGATTTGAAGGTGGTGCCGGTACGTGGGGGAGGCGAGGGGGGGGGGGTTGACGGAAGGATGGGGAGTGAGAGACAGGGGATTAGTGGTGGATGGGCAGGGGCTGGGCTTGGGTGGAGGGGATCGAGCAGGTCTCTTTGACCGCTGGACCTGTGTCCACTCCCCACCCCGAGATGTTGTTCGGGATGAGGAATCGGACGGTTCGTGAGCGCTTCCACTGGTGGTGGGTGGGGATATGGTGGGATCGGCAACGCTTTGGGTGGACCGACCCTGCCTCACCGGAGACGCAAGGGGCACACCAAAGGCTCGAAGGAGGGCGGTCAATTGATCGATGAGATCAGAGGCCTTATCGGGCTGTATGTGTTGTGGTGTCAGATTAGGGCCTGGTAATGTATATTTTAGTTTCGAAGCGTAGGAGGTTTTGGGATGGGATTGTCTCTTGCTTCCCGAAAGGTTATTTTTTTGTGTGTGTTTGGTTGCTATGATTTATTTTTCTTTCAAGTAGGACGGGCAGGTTCAATCAGAAGAAGTGTGGTGGCTTTGGTCTCTCACGCAGTTCACACACTGGAGGGTCGCCGAAGTGCACTGTTGAAAAACATGGTCGTTGGAGGCACATTTGCCACATGCTGGGCGATTTCTGCAGAATTGTGTCATATGTCCATATCTCTGGCACCTAAAGCAACGCATTGGGTTGGGTAGGAAGACACGCACTTTCACACGCACATACCCCACACGTATTTCCGATGGTGTCTGGTGTGTTCAAGGTCAAAATTATGTTGTTTATCGGGACTGTGTCCGCGCCTCTCCTCATCCTTATCCTTCTCGCTCCCGTGACTCCAAACTCTGACAATCCATCAACTATCTCGTCCTCCGGTACGTCGCTCAGGTCATAGCAGTTGATAATACCTCGAGATGCGTTTTTCGTTTGGTGGGGTTCTACTTTTATTTCAATTATCTCATCCACTCTCGTATCACCTTTCCGTACACTGTAAACAAACTGCGATAGCTTCAGGGCATTCTCCGCTTCCTTGGCCACCACAAATTCCACTTCCAAAGCACCATCCTTTAACTTTTCGCATCTAGAGATCCTTCTAAAGCTGTCACAGCCATTTCACCTCTGGAACTGAGACAGAGAGGGAAGATTATTCGCAATTCCTCTGAATATAAGGATACGTGGAGTAGGGGGAACGTTTCCCACACCTCTCTCTTGGTTAGAGAAGCTCACACCCGCGAAGGGTCGGAGGCTGGTCTGGCCCCTACGAGAGGGGCCAGGGGTGTTTTTGTTTATTATGGTTGCCATTAAGTGTGATTGTGTTCTGCTCCCCGGGCGCCCCACCACACAGGGGCCCAACTGGGGGGACGCCTGGGTCCCGTGGACGGGAGGACGCCAGGCGCCCGAGGAGCTATACGGGGCAGGCGGCGCCTTCGCCCGGCCGGGAGAGAGAGACTCACCACCCCGACCAGGATCCAGCGCCGCCCACCCCTTAACCCCAGCCGGCCGGGCCGGCAGACACTGGGAAAAATTTCAGGTCCCCGGCCCGAGGCGACCGGCCACTTGACCCGTATGGGGCCCTACGGGCCCGCCCGCCCCTCCGGGATATCAGGACCAAAGAGGCGTGTTGGTCCCCCGTCACAACTAGCACCGTGCGACGGGGGACCTCAGCCTCCAGGACTCCGTCAACCCCGGGGGACGGGCCGAGGGGGCGCGGCTACCCCGATAAAACTGAGCTGGAGAGCAGGACCGGGGAAGTTGTCCTGCCTGCTCATAGTAGGGATAGTTGGTGCTGCAAGGCCATGGATGTTGGGATGGGATGGGCATTGGAATGGGAGCGTATGGATGGAAGGACGAGTGAGGCTGTGGTAGTCCGAGAGAGCGCCATTTCTCTAGCCAGCCGAGCAACGAGGCTGACCCCACTGCGGGGGACGCCAGGAGCTTCATGCGGAGGCGCCGCAGTCGGGGATTGTCGATGTCCGGCAGAGATTTCTGGTTGAGGATGGGTACCAGTGGGCGGTGATCGGTTAGCACGTCGAATGACGGGAGGCCTGCCAAAGACAGGTGGCACTTGCGTACGGCCCAGGTCACAGCAAGGAGCTCCAGCTCGATGACGGCGTATCGTGATTCCTTGGTCGACAGGAATCGTGAGCCGCATTGCACCAGCCGCCACTGTTCGTCGTGACGCTGGAGAAGGCCGTATCCAAGGCCGTGCAACCGAGAGGCGTCGGTCTGCAGGGCGGTGGGTCGTAACGGGTCAAAGTACGCGAGCACTGCGGGTGAAACAAGCGTCCTTTTCACTGCCTCGAATGCCTGAGTGAGAGCCTCGGTCCATACCATATGTTCTGGGGCCGCAGCAGGTCGCGCAGCGGCTCGGCCGCCAGCACAGTGTCAGACGAGAAGGCATCCAGTTGGTTTACCAGTCCCATGAAACTGCGCAGATCTGTGAGATTGGCAGGTGTGGGGAACTCTGCGATGGCCTTGACCTTTCGATGGTCGACTGTGTAGCCGTCGGCGGTCACATCGTAGCCACAGTAGCTAACCGACGGCTCGGCAAACACCAGCTTGCCGGGGTGCAGCGTGATGCCGGCTGTGTCACACCGTTTCAAGATTTGGATCACGTGTTGCAGGTGCTCTGCATGCTGGCAGTCGTGTGCCAGCACGTCGTCAACGATTTTGCACGTACGACTGATGCCGGAGAGGGCTTGGTCACCTCGCCGGTTATATTCATCTCCGTTGGCGGAGAGACCTTGAGGCAGTCGTAGCATTTGGAACCGATCCCACGGCGTAATGAAGCAGGTGAGGTCCTGGTCACGGGGGTCTAGTGGCACCTGGAAGTAACCTGATCGGGCGTCCAGCTTCGTGAAGTAACGCGCCCGACACCGATGGTGGAGACCGCCTCCTGCGGTGTGCATACCGGGTGGACTCCACGCCGAACGTACTTGTTCAAGCGAGTGAGGTCGACAGTCAGGCGCACTGCTGATCCATGGCTGCCAGCAGGATCTGTGCGTTTGGCCACTGGGACGATGGGGTGGCACCAGTCGGTGGGATAACCCACGTGAGTGATGACACCCTGCTCCAGGAGCTCATCCATCTGCTGATGTATATCATCCTGCCACGCGAAGGGGATGGGCCGAGCTGCTGTGACGGCATGCGGACGGGCGTTGTCCGTCAGCTCGATGCGTGCCGGGCCACCAGCCATTTCACGAAGAGGCGGGGCCGTGCTGAAGACGCGTGGGAATGCTTCTTGGAGTTCCGCCAGGTGAGCTGCTCGTTGCTGCCTGGAAGGCTCCCCAAGAGCCGGGTCCCAGGTCGGGAGCGGCCCACGAACAGAGCAGGTCACTGGATCATCTGACTTGTGTGCCAGCGTCTGGCTCGTGCCGACTTTTCTTCGGCGCGGGGGGCGCACCGGCGCCTCCTCTCGCGTCCTCGTAGAGGTGCTGCCATCTGGCGGCGATGACAGCCCGTCTCGCCGGACAGTGTTGTCGCCACGCGGAGGCGGCTGTAACTGCGCGCGCCGAGGCAGCGCATGGCCAGGCGGCGCAGCTTCCTTTTCCGTTCCACCGGTGGCGACGCTTGCCACCTGAGTGGGGAAGTCCGGTGACAGAATTCCGAGGGCGATGGAATCATGCCAGGACGGCAGCGCGCTGTCCAGGCCCTGTACGACGTGCACGGTCACTGTCGCTGTGATTGCACCCAAGGTCAGGTCACACTTCACAGTCCCATAGCATCGTAGCTCGTTGCCACCTGCGGCATACAGCTTGTGCGCAGGCGGAGACAGACGACTCATGTCGACGTTCAGGTCGGCAGCCTGTGCCAGACCAATACAGGAAGTCTCCGCTCCGGTGTCAGGTGTCCAGAGCGCTGAACCGGCCCGATGATGATGGGTCATAAACAGCCTGATCCTGGGCGTGCGTCGGGATGACAGGCCATAAACGCGAATGTCGGACACGTTCGCGCGATACTGGCCCGGGTCCCGGTCTCTTTGTCTGTAGCAGTGACTCTGGCGCGTTCCAGATGTCGCGCCACGTTGCCGACACATTGCCTGAAAATGGCCGCGACGGTGACACAGGTGACACGAAGCCGTGCGGGCAGGGCAGGCCTGCTCATCGGTGTGCGGATAGTGACCGCAAGCGCTGTGACGCTGGACGCTGAACACCTGTACAGCGTCGGATGCGAGTCGGTCCGACGGTGTCTGAGCGGCTGGGGTCCCTTCGACGAGTGCCTGGGCGGCTGGAGTCTGGCCGACGGGCACGGGCACAGGCAGTCCTGTTCCGACGATATGCGGACACAGGTTGGACGTGGCCGCTCGTCATGGCGGCCGAGTTCTGACGGGCGTTTTCTTGCGCACGGCAGGTGTGGACTGCTGACTGCAGGGTGAGATCGCTTTCGCTCAGAAGCGCACGCAGGGTGTCCTCATCTCGGATCCCAGTGACGATGCGATCACGAAGCTGCGAGTCTGTGCAATGCGGACAGAAGTCGCAAAACTGGGCGATTTCGCGCAAAACCATCAGAAACTCATCAAATGTCTCACCGTCCGCTTGCTGACGGCGGAAGAACTCTCGACGGTCCAGGATAACGTTACGCTGCCGACGCAGATGACGCTACATGCCGCGGATGATGGTCTGGATGTCGGACGTGGAGACGTCGATATCCAGGCCGTGACGTAGGGTTCGCGTCCATTGGTCGTCGAGCACGACGAGGGCGGCGGTTTGACTCGCCGGCGGGAGGTCATACAGACCGGTGAGAATGGCGTATCCCTCGAATTTGTCCCGCCAAGAGGCGAACTCGCGCAGGCTGGCACCTTCCATCAGCCTAGGGGCAGGCGTCGCTGTCGCACCCAGCCGTCTCGTGCCGCGGGTGGCTGGACGAGGGTCAGCACCGGCGGCATCGGTGCGTCCAGCATCGGAGTCGGTCAGCGTGCTGTGCTGCGATCTGGCCTGGGTGGCCGATTCGGCCAGCGCCAGAAGCCATTCCTCTCTCCTGGCGGATGCCGTGGTTTGCTCCGTAAGCAGATCCGTCAGGCGGGAGAGTGTTTCTGTGAGAGCGTCCGGATCCATACTACCGACGCGCCATGTGGTGGTGCACGCTTAGTACTCACTGTCTGCTAGCGATGCATTGATAGATCACGGTCTCTTTATGCACTGTACACGGTTTGGCTATGCACGCTGTTGCCTCGAGGCTTGCCCTGACGCGACTGGCCCTGTCGGGGCGAACAGTCGGGAGTGGGTCGCGCGTCCGTGGTGCCATAACCATAAACCACGGTCCGCGCTCCGCACATGCGACACACGCACAACGACACCCAAATTTTGGTCAGTGGTAAGAAATATGAAATTCAAACCGTCGTCGCAGTTCGCAGTCGGAAACAGTTTTGGCCTCCTTCGAGATCTGGTTTCGAGCAAAAGAACTGAAAATTCACGCTGCTAAGACTCAGCTGGTGCTATTGGGCAGCCAACAAAACCTGCGTGCCTTACCGGATATCACGGTGAAATTTCGTCATCTTGATTTACCAACCATTTCAGAATGCAAAAATCCCGGACATTTTTTTTCGATCGCTCGCTCAGCTGGGACTCGCACGTCTCAGAAGCGACTCGACGTTGTTTTGGAGTTCTGGGTGGTCTGTCGCACCTGAGGGAGAACCTTCTACCTGATGTCATCTCCGCGCTGGTCAATGCCTTGGTCTTTTCGCAGATCCGTAACTGTGTATGGGAACGGAACCTAAAAGAACCTATCTCTCATAAAAAATATGAACTACTCGGCGAAAGTAATTTTCGAAAGCAAAACGTTTGACCATGTTTCTGATCTGCTGAGGAGACTGGGCTGGCTCAGTGCGGAGAACCTAGCCAGATACCACACCGTGCGCCTCACGCACAAGGTGCGCCGTCATGATGAGCCAGTCACTGGCTCATGATCTCACCACCGTGGCGACGATTCGTGACCGGACCGCCCGTCGGGACTATCACTGGTATATCCACCTGTCGCGCACTGAGATAGGGAAGAGGCGATTTAGCTCCAGAGCACCACTTATGTACAACTCGTTGCCACTCGAGCTGATGCGGCTTCCCGTGCCGATCTTCGGTTGCCACCTACGGCGGCACATGTCTAACGTGCCGCCCGAGCCGGACTTATTTGCTGCTCGCCCTGCTATATTTTATTACGACATGCATGACCACCTGTTCTGTGATTTTGACCTTTCTGCCCTGCTGTTTTATCATATCAACGCGAGGTTGTAATAGCCACAAGTCCATTTTGGATTACCTCACTACAAGTCTGTCCCTGTATGTATATATAGATCAGTGTTAAAATAATGTCTTTTTTGTCGGGTAGGAGATGTCGAAACGAGCACGGTTGAATGTCGAAATTCGCCACGTAAACGATGTTTCTTGACATAACTTATTCGTTAGGTAGGATATGTCGAAACGAGTACAGTTGAATGTCGAAATTCGCCATGTAAACGATGTTCCTTGACATAACTTATAAGTCCTTCAAACCAAATTTCGATCCAACAGCGTACGCACACATGCACCTTTTTCCTTTGTTTTGAGATATCTAATTTAGGGGTAACTATTTTAGCGATAATGATACCAAACACCTATCCTTAACAACTGATACTGTATAACAGACCACATCATAGGCAATCCTCTTACCTGGAATTGTGTTAAGAGATGTTCGTGAATCACAATCCGCAATGGTAGGTATTAGCATGACACGTATCAACAAGATACTGTTAGAAATTGGATATGAAGACCTCATAACGTCTCATCACGAAGCACGATGTCGATGTTCCGTTGGGAGGGATGTCAATTCGGTGTTTGGCAAGTGGCATATTCCACCCTATTTCAAGAATAATGTATCACTGCTGTAGATTGCTGTCAGTGTTTGTCAGATGTGGTGGAATCAAAGCCAAAATTTGAGTTAGACTTCAGGAAGAGGCTTTACCGAGACACAAGGCTAAAAATAGCATGGAGAACGCTTAGTTTTCAGACTTCGAGTCTGAAGCCAAAATTCGCTAGATACAATATTCCTTGCCAAAGTGGGCCAAAACGTTTTATGGTATCCTCTTCGAATCATGAAAATAGACCACGTATCCTAACAATTAAAATATATTTACTTTTAATTTATGAGCATTAGGTTATTTACATTCCTACTTACCATAATTACAATGCTTAGTATCACGCCTATACCGTGACGTACTATCCGTTTGGAGTTACTGCACCTAACACCTAGTTTTCTGTGAATTTTTACTCATAGTTTTGTTATTTAAAAAAACTGTAGTACTAGTCACATTGACCAGATATGACAAATATAATGAAAATACATTAATATTCTTCAGTTATCAAAATCGTTGTAATTGGTCGTGACGTTACGCTTCAACACCAGCCGAGAGTGACAACGGGCGGGTGCAGTGAATCGGCATTTGCTGGTACACTAGTGCATGGAAATGACAGAGGGAGTAAGGGCGGTGCTATTCTTGATTCGTGTCAAGATGCAAAATACCACAAACACCACGCCCGAAAAGGCATTCATTGGTCTTCCCATTAATTGAAAGAAGTAAAATATTGACCGACCCAACCGGCCCGGATGTCCCCTTATTGTTGTTGTTATTGGGGTTTAGGGGCGCATCAACTGCCTAGGTTATACAGCGCCCAGATGTCCCCTTATTAACCACTAGGAGTATAGCAGGCTGTGGGCATCATTTCAATGCAAGTTTTGAGCCTTCATTATTACCAGTTTTCTCCAGTTCTGCTGATCGATTCCAAAGATGCCCATGTCCACTGGTCACTGATATATTGCCATTGCTATATTGTTTGGGGACTGTGCAACTGTGGAATCATGGGGACTGTAATCATGGATACAGTTATTATTGCAATGGGGAAAGTTGCTTTATTTATAAGCGAGGCTTTGGCAATGCAGCCAGTACTTCCATAAGGAGGCGGGGGGTTAGCATTTTCTCAGCCTTAGGTTCCAATACAATTCCAGTCTGGGCCATTTGGACATCCTTATCTAGGCCGGCCCCATGGGGGTTTTATCAAAACTAGCACTGCACCTGATGACATGGGTGGAGAGTACAACACAAGAAATAAAATAGAGAATACAGGCGCCTTCGGCACTTGCTCCGCTGCGTTAAGCGAATCATTTGATGTTGGCTTCATGTGAATCGGTCACATGGTTCGGCCGCTATGCCATTTTTAGTGGAATTAATCTCCCTGCTCCCGAATATTTATATTTAAATAATCTCTCCGGCGGAGGTGTCCCCGCCGCGAAAGCGCGCGCCGGCATACTTTTTTCGACGGCTGGCGAAACTCGTGGGAATTCCTGGTGAGGCGGCTCACGTTGTGAAGCGCAAAATGACGGCGAAAAATGTCTGGTAAGGGTTGCGGGCATCGACGATTGCAACCAAACTATTTGCGATGGGAAAATGCGAAGGAACCGTTAGTTAGTTAGTTAGTTAGTTATTAGGGCTTTAGGCCGCTTCGACCAGAATTGATCATTCGCGCCCACGCGAATTCCTCGCGCGAAGGAACTGTGAGCATCACAAAGAGTGGGGCTACACGCGCATATAACTTATTCCGCGAAAAGTCATTCGACAGTGGTGTGGGGACAGCCCGTGTGACGATAACGGCGCACACACACAATGCAGCCCATGATAGTCAATGGGAAAATGGTAGCCGGAACATCCAACCAGGTGGTGAAGGTGACGGCAAGTCGCCAAGTTGAGCCGTTTCCGAGAACCAGACCAAATCGTGAAAAACGCTGAAAAACGTCACTTCAGATTTTCACACCACCCTCGCGTGCGCGTAACGCGCGCCCCGGAAACGGTAGGCATAGCAATGATGGCAATTGTCGTGGCAACACTAAGGTGTTCGTTTGACGTCGATCGGACCATTGGTTGTCGACAGGCGCGCACCCAGGATTTTTCCATGGGGGGCCCGGACCGAAAAGGGCACTTGGCCGGCTCCAAAAGAGCACTTGACCGGCTCCAAAAGGGCACTTTGCGGCCCGGGGCATACTGGAAGGTTTGCTGACCGGAGGGGGGGGGAGGGGGCGTGAATTTTCCATGGGACACGTTATATGTTATAGCACCGAACACTTGTATTTACAATAATATTTCCAAGAACATGCAGCCTGCATGCATTATGTCGTGAGATGAAGGTTGCCCGCTTACCTTTGATGTAAAAGTACGCAGGATGCGGATTTCTGGAAAGGATGATAACAGCTGACACGAAGGCGATGGTCCTGAAGGCAGGTGACATGTACACAAACATGTAACACAATACAAATAGCGACGAAAGCTTCAGGGCACAGGGCAGGGCATAGGGCAGGACACAGGGCAGGGCAGAGTTCACGGTACAGCACAAGGCACAGGGCAGGGTACAGGGCAGGGCACAGGGCACTTTTAGATCAAAAGGGCACCTAATTGGGACAGGCATAGGACAGGAAAGGGCACATGGGAATGTCATTTGTAGGCCAAAAGGGCAGTTTTGGGCCCAAAGGGCACCTTTGGCACAGGCGGGGCACATAAGGCAGGTTATTTTTGGGCTAAATTTGGGACATTCCGGCCAAGAGGGCACTTTTCGGTCAAAAGGGCACTTTTGGCCAAAAGGGCACTTTGGTCTCATGGGGGGGGGCCCGGGCCCCCTGCCCCCCCTGCGGTGCGCCTATGGTTGTCGAGATGTGGCGGTGTGAATCCGGTCGATCGTAAGCGCTAAAATTGGTGAAAAATCCCGGTTTTACATGCGGCAGACATGGCGGCAGATTATAGGCGGCAGATGGCCCTTCCTCCCAGGACCCCCGTGACGCTCACGCGCAGAACGCTGACCCGATCGTAACGAAATTTGTTTCCAGTGGATAGCCAACATTCACGTGATGTCAGCCATATTTCCGTAGCTTTGTTGTGAGCCGTCCCAGGTGCCAATGTGCGCACGTCTCGTCCGCCTCATGCAATTTCCCAAATCACATGTTAAACCAATGAGGGGGTAGTGCCAACTTTGAGCACGTGCCACGTGCCCGGGATACACCACACGACAACGAAACTCGGCACAGCATCGATTGTCTGTCGCGTGTGAAAATTTCAAGCACATGCGACCAATAGTCGAACCTACACACGATGGCAATCCACAAAAGGACAAATGACGTGACAGACAGACAGACAGACAGACAGACAGACAGACAGACAGACAGACAGACAGACAGACAGACAGACAGACAGACAGACAGACAGACAGACAGACAGACAGACAGACAGACAGACAGACAGACAGACAGACAGACAGACAGACAGACAGACAGACTGACAAACAAACAAACAAACTTTTAACGCAAATATTATAGTAGACAAGCGCCTTCGGCACTTGCTGCGCTGCGCTAAGCGAAAAATTTGATTTTGGTTTGATGTGAATCGGTCATAGTTCGGCGGCTATGCCAATTTTAGTGGAATTCACTTCCCTGCTCCCGAATATTTTTATATAAATGATCGCTCCGGCGGAGGTGTCGCTGCCGAGAAAGCACGCGCCGGCATCTTTTTTCCACGGTTGGGAAAATTCGTGGGAATCTATGGTCAGATTGGCTCACATTGTGAAGCGGAAATTGCCGGCGAAAAATGTCGTCTGGTAAGGATGGCGGGCATGGACGATTACAACCAAACTATTTGCGATGGGGAAAATCTGAAGGAACCGTGAGCATCACAAAGATTGGTGTTATCTGCGCATACAACTTTCTCCGCGAAATATCATCGGACAGGGGCGTGGGGAGAGTGTAAAGCGGAAGCTTTTTCACAGACCGAAACACGTGCAGCCCGTGTGACGATGACGGCGCGCGCACACACTACAGCCCATGATAGTCAATGGGAAAATGGTAGCCGGTACATCCACCCAGGTGTTGAAGGTGACGGCAAGTCGCCAAGTTGAACCGTTTCCGAGAACCAGACCAAATCGTGAAAAACGCAAAAAAAAAATTCCGCTTTTCACACCTCCATCGCGTGCGCGTGACGCGTGACCCGGAAACGGTTGCCGTGGCGATGTTGGCAATTGTCGTGACAACACTAAGGAGTTGGCTTGGTGTCGATCTGTCCAGTGGTTATCGAGATATGGCGCTCTGAATCGAGTCTTGCACTTGCATGCACATAACTTGCATGCAGTGTATATCAGCGAGGGGTTGCTCGATTACTTGGGCTAAATGGCGCGCCGACCACGAGGTCGGTTGGTTATTGGTTTTACGACACGTCGACCGTGGAGTCATATAGCGTCGCCAATCTCTCACGCCGATTGGTCGCGGGCGAAGAGTACCGACAGGCGAGATTCGAACCCACAATCTTTCGATTGCGAGGCGAGCATCTTACCCCTAGACCACTCGTCCCCGCCGACCACGAGGTCATTTAGCGCCCATAACAGTTAGTTGTTCCAGCCGTCGCTATAGGACGTCCCTTGTACTACAAGTATTTTATTTCCAGGTGCATTTTGATGTTAACGTCCCGGGTAAATAGCATAAAGCTTAAAGTTTATTAGCATAAAGATTCCACGACCTGTGATTTGTCACCTAAAATTGCTAGGAGTGAGTGAACCTGATCGCTCCAAAAATGACGTCGACGCTCCAGCCCAAGCCTAGGGCATGAAATCAGAACGTGGCAAACTGTTATTACTGCACCACATATCGGGCACAATGGTTCATTCTCACCATTCAGTAAGCGAACATGGGTGGCGTAAGTATGTCCTATGCGTAAACGACACAGCGTCACCTCGTAATGCCGTGTTCTGCGCGAGCACGAGAGCTACTGGCCGAGGGATGGCTTTATTATTCGTAACCTGTTGGAACCAAGCTCGTCCCAGCTTGCCTGCCACTTGCTTGCCAGAAAAGCAGAGATCGCCAAGTAGTAATCTCTGGCAGGGATTGGAAATGATCTGCGCAAGGGAGCTGTACTGCTCAAGGGAGTGGAGATGATCTGTACTGCTCGCCTAACAGCGCTGTCCGCTTGCTCGTTTCATGCAATACCTATGTGGCTCGGAATCAAGCAGAAGTGGACAACTTTTCCGGTCTGATCTAATAAAGTCAAGCGACGGAGGATATCATGTATTAAGGCGTCTGTTGGATTAAAACTCTTCAGCGCCAAAAGGCTGCTCAAAGAGTCGGATAAAATTACATGATTTTCTTCATCCCCAACCTCTATAAGAGCCAATGTTTTATCAATTGCCACCAGCTCAGATGTGTACACGGACGCATGTTTCAGTAGTGTAAACGATCTGGTGGCTGTGTCGCCTACAAAAGCGATTCCAACCCCGGCGTCAGTCTTTGAGCCATCGGTAAAGGTTTTTGCATCGCTGTTATAAAATTTCGATATGTGCTCCAGAACACGTGCGCGATATTCGTCCGGGAGAATATCCCCTTTGCGAATGTCGGCCAATGCGAGGTCTATTCTAGAGCTTAGTGCCATAAGTCGCCACGGGGGTGTGGATGCCTGCGGGGCGCACTTCACCCTGCGCACCTCCAGTTGGCTTTCGGCAAAAAGGTCTCGAATTCTAGTGCACATAGGTCTATATATACGGGCGCCACCATGTACAAGGATTGATAGGATGCGACGCGAGAACACCGCTTCACAAGCTGGATGCTGCGGGAAACTGCGCAGTTTACATGCGTAGCGCATCCCGAGCATGTCTCCTCAAGGAAAGTGGTGGCTCGTTGATGTCAGCCAGCAAGCTCGCGATTGGCGAGGTCCGAAATGCCCCAGTCACAATCCTAAGAGCTGTATTATGAACGATGTCAAGAACACGTTTTCCGGATGCACAGACATCATCACAAACAAAGCAAGCATGATCTAGTTTGGAGCGGATGAGAGATCGATACAGGAGTAACAGTGTTTGTCTGTCACTTCCGTAAGATGTTCGTGCGACACATACAAAAATATTCGGAGATGTAATACATTTGTCACGGATAATTATAAGATGTTCCCGATAAAGCAGACGGCTGTCAAAATACATTCTTAAAAACATAAATACAGGGTGTAATTGAATGGGTTCACCATACAGCTGCAGTGTAAGATCACGGCTGCAACGACGGCGACAGAAATGCATTGCTGCTGTTTTTGTGGTGGATAACGTAAAATCATTCATGGTGCTCCACCTCTGGAGATGGTTTGTCGCCAGCTGAAGTTGCCTGGATGAAGTCGATGCTGTTGAAGAAGAGGACCAAATGGCAATATCGCCAACGAACAGAGACCGACCAATGCTTGACGGAAACCCCGCATAAACGTAATTAATCATGATGGCGAAGAGATCAACACTCAGCACACCGACCTGTGGAATTCCATTTACGAGTTGAAAGCGTGCAGATAGATGGTCACCTATGCGAACACGAAAAAAACGGTCAGCTAGAAAGTTTTGTGAGACCGTGCCCATACGACCGCGGATTCCACTTCTTTGAAGCTTTAAAAGAATGCCATAGCGCCAGGTCGTGTTATACGTCGCTTCAATGTAAAAAAACACAGGATTAAGACGTTGTTTCTGTCTAAAAGCTGCACGAATCGAGGTATCCAAAAGTAAGATATGGTCCACGGTACTTCTGTTTCTTCTGAAGCCACACTGTTCGTTTGCGATACAAAATTGTACTTTCTAAATACCACGTCAGCCTAACGTTTACCATTTTCTCCATCAGCTTTCCGAGGGAAGATATAAGCGATATGGGTCGGTAATGCGATGGATGTAATCCGTACTTCGTGGGTTTTCTGATTGGGACAATGATTGCTTCGCGCCAACCTTCCGGGAATGCGCCTGCTTCCCATACGCGGTTGAAGGTGGCCAGCAAAGCTTCCAGTCCCTGGGGAGGAAGTCTCTTCAACATGACATTGTGGATATGATCCGGTTCTTCGGCAACAATTCTCAAGGCGCTAATCGCGGATGTTAATTCAGTCATTGCAAATGGGTCATTGTAGTCAAGTGATTGTGAAGTGATAAAATAAATAGGATTCCTCTCGCAATGCAACCTAAAGCGCAAAAACTGCCGAGTGGTGCTTCCGCCACGACTGCGTTCAGAGATAAAACGGCCGACCTCATTCGCGACATCTGACGGATGAGCAACATCAGTGTTCCCAACGCTCAAGACGGGGAGAGGAACTGACGAGAAATGACCGGAGACACGCTTGATTTGGGACCAGATCTGTCCTGTGGGTGTGAATTGATTAAGATTACCAATGTATGCTCCCCAGGACGTCCTCTTTGCCTCGAGAATTGTGCGCCGAGCGTGCGCCCTGACCTTCCGAAATGAAATCAGATTTGCCGTCGTACTGTGACGGTCAAAAACCCTGAATGCACGCCTTCGAGCACGGATAACATTCCGGCACTCCTCAGTCCACCACGGCACCGGAGCACGGCGGGGTGTTCTGGATGTCCTAGGTATGCATTCAGAGGCCGTGTCGATGATCAGTGGTGTAAGATTGTCCACGGAAAGTGGTGGACTAGATTGATTCTCAGTATCGGGTGATAATTTACTTTGTACTATTTCCTCAAACTGACGCCAGTTAGCCTTGCTGATATTCCACCGCGGTGGCCTCGTTCCCAAAACAGCAGCGCAACGAAACTCCAACAAGATTGGATAATGGTCACTCCCCAGCGGGCCATCATCCACTGACCAAACACAGCGATGACTTATCTGGGGACTACACAGGGTGAGATCTAAGACCGATTTGTTTCCCGAGGGTAGCATTATATGTGTGGAAGAACCTGTGTTTAGTAAACACAGCGCCTCGTCGATTAAAAAACTTCCATATGTCTACCACGCGAGTTAGATGTGGCAGAACTCCAGAGAGTATGATGAGAGTTAAAATCGCCCAAAAGTAAAACGGGAGGAGGAAGTTCCAGCATAAGACTTCTGAGCTCCACTGAGGGGAATGCTTCTCCGGTGGCAGATAAATTGAACACAATGATATAACAAGGTGGTGAATATTAATACGCACGGCCACAGCCTGTAGTGTTGATTGCAATTATATTTCAGTAGTAGGTGTTCCATGGTGGACAGCCAACATTACCCCATCGTGTGCAATGGCGTCAATGTTTGCGTTATCCTTCCGAAATACAGAGTATCCTTTAATGGAGCACTGGATACCAGCGGGAAGTTTCGTTTCCTGAAGGCCTACAGCAATAGGCCGTCTGTGATACAAAACCCTCTGCAGGTTAGTACAATTTGCTCTAAAACCACGCATGTTCCACTGTAAAACTAAGGGCGATACGATGGCGAGTCAATGTAAAACTAGAAGTATAAAAGTGCTCCCTGGAGGGTTCGAGGATACTCTTAGTGCGACAGAGTGAGGTCGTTCTCGGGCGTGACCGCGGTGAGCTGTCCCCTTGAGAGGACCCTGTTGGCGGCAGCCCACGCTTCTGAGGGATGCTCAGCTGCGGCGGAGGTGGGGGAGGACCCATCTCGTGCGGAATACCTGATTCTCTCAGCGGTGCCTCCACCCGCCTTCGAGGCGATGGCGTGGCCGACCTGGCGGGAGGGGCACATTCCACACCTTTGTCTTTCACCCGTGCCTTTTCCATCTGGGCCAAGCGTGCCCTCTTCGTCTCGCGGGCGCACCTTTCGACTTCCTGATAGTGTAAGCTGAAGTCGGAGATTTGAATTCGTCGGTTGTTTCGGGACTGAGAGGCAGGTTCCGCACCTGCATCGGCAGGTGTGGAGGTGGAAGCTGCGGGTGAGGGAGGTGGAGGAGGTGCGGAAGTAGAGGTTGAACGTGAGGGGGAGGGGTGGCTCACAGGAAGGCGAGGCGGTTCAGGCAGGGAGGGTGTGGGGAGGAGATATTTGGAGATGGTTGCGGTGCGTGTAGGTGAGGGGGGAGTTGGAAGAAGGACGGGAAGTGGGAGACGGGGATTTCAAGGTGGGGACTGTGGTACACGGAGAGGGGCTAGGATTGGGTGGAGAGAGCCGGGCAGGCCTCTTAGAGCGCTGAACCTGAGTCCACCCCCCCCCCCATTCGACGTTGGTCGGGGTGACGCATCTGGTGAGCAAACACCGCGTCCACTCGTGGCAGGGGGTACTTCCGCCGCTTCGGCGACGTGCTGAGCAGGCTGTCCTTGTCCCTTGGGAAAATCAAGGGGCACACCAAAAGATTGAAGCAGTGATGTGAGTTGGGCAATTAGCTCGGAGATGTTGGGCTGTGTGTGTTAGGAGCATGTCAGAGGTTCCATTTAAGTGTGCTTTGTCATTACATGGTTAAGTTCTGCCGCTGCTGCGTAGGATACTTTTGGGTGAGATCTTTCGTAGAGCTCATGGGCCTCCCGAAATGTGATTTTGTTCGAGCACTTTAAATCTCTTTCTCTTTCAAGAAGATGGGACATGAGCGGTCGTGGGTCGTGTGGGGTTTCTGATCGGGGCCGCAGTTTGAACACTTTGGACGTTCAGCGTCACATTTTCCTCCTGTGTGCTCCACTCACCCACATCTGCCACATATCTAGCGATTTCGGCAGTGCTGAGACGTGCGTCCAAATCGGGAACATCGAAAGCATCTCATGGGGTTAGGGTCATACACCCGCACCTTCACACGAACGTATCCAACGAGTATGAATTCGGGAAGATCAGTGGAACGAAATGTCAATATGAAGTTGTTTGTAGGTTGAGTTTCGTTGCCTTTTTTTAATAGTGATCCTTCTCGCACCTACCACTCCCCACTCCGCCAGGCCATCCACAATGTCATCATCCGACACGTCTCTCAAGTCATAGCAATTGATGACCCGCTTCGAGTAGTTTTTAGTATTGTGAGGTCGAACGTCGATGGGTACGGTGACTATTCGTCTGCCAGTTTCGTGCCGTACACTGTAAGTTAGTTCGGTTGCACCAATCGCCCTGTTCGCATCATCAGTGTTTGTAAACTCTACATACTTCTATCCCACCATCCCCAAGCTTTTCACATCTCAGCACCACTCCTAGCCTATCGCATGCTTCTTTCCTCTGAAACGGTGTAAGCCGCGAGAGGCTCTTTTCTTCTTCTAGTGATCTCATGACGAGGATGCGAGGAGCGGGAAGACAAGCTACGGGGCCGGTCCCTATACGCGTCACGCCCTGATCTCTGACATGACGGCTTGTCTGTCCCCCTACTAGAGGGGGCAGGTGAATTGCTTAGGTTTGAGGTTGCCATGAATCGTGAATTGTGTTCCGCTCCTCGAGGCGCCCCACCACATAGGGGCCCTACCGGGGGGACGCCTGAGTCCCGTGGACGGGAGGACGTCAGGCGCCCGAGGAGCTATACGGGGCAGGCGACGCCATCACCTGTCCGGGAGTGAGAGACTCACCACCCCGACCGGGATCCAGCGCCGCCCACCCCTTGACCCCTGCCGGCCAGGTCAGCAGGCGCTGGGCCGGGGCCCAGACCTTCGCCCTGAGGCGACATGTCACTTCGCCCGTATGGGCCCTACGGGCCCGCCAGCCCCTCCGGGATATTAGGACCAAAGAGGCGTGTTGGTCCCCCGTCACAGCTAGCACCGTGCGACGGGGGACCTCAACCTTCAGGACTCCGTCAACCCCGGGGGGGGGGGGGCGAAGGGGCGCAACCACCCCGATAAAACTGAGCTGGTGGGTAGGGCTGGGGAAGTTGTCCTACCTCCTGCTAATGATAGGGAGAGTTGGTGTTGCAGTGTCAGGTGAAGGCCATGGATGTTGAGATGGGATGGACATTGGAATGGGAGCGTGTGGATGGAAGGACGAGTGAGGCACTCCTAGTCTGGCCCCTCACCGGCTCACCGATGGACTGGGATTCCGGGTCCTGAGGGCACTCAATCTCCCCCACCACGTAAAGGTGGTGCCTCGTCGGGGGGGGGGGGGGAAGAACAACTTCAGACTTGAGTTCCTTGTCACTCACAGCCAACTGAGAGGTTGGTAAGACCGACAACTGAAGCGTCGGCAGCGGTGGTAGGTGCCGAAAAATCAAGACGCAAACGCCCAAAACGAAATAATTTTCGAAAAGTGCATCCAGGTCAGGACACGAAGAAAGTGCACAATAACTGACGCACATGATCATCGTGGCAGTGTGACGTCCGTTGCAAACCGTAATGTGTGTGCAATGAAAACATAACATGTTTAAATACAAAGCATAATGGAACAAGTCTGCTATGGATGAAGTGCTTCTGATGGGCTCGTTCATCAGAATTTGGCGGAAGCCGCTTCCAGGCTGCTTACATATGCTTATAACAAGCGACGTAAGGCTAATGCTTTACTTCGGCATGTCAGGAGGAAAATGATCGCAGCAGTGGCTTGTGGACCTCACCAACACTTCATCGATCATAATACATAGGATCTATCAGATTTTAAGTATATCTCGCTGTTCAAAATATTTAGGAGAAGCTGAAAGCTCACCGTGCATTCTGCGAATATCTACAAATTCGCGATTCAGATGTTTGAATTCAATACAAATCGGCATTGGTGGCCGCCAGTTCCCATCCATATACTTGAAAAAAAATTGACAGCATACCTAGTGTCCAATAATTATCCAATAACTAACAATCATCCAATAATTAATCTAGTCGTCAATATTACCTGGTCGCCACAATATCGCCAAATACAGCGTGGAGCGCATCGTCTGACGCTAGCGCCATCTATGAAGAAAGTCTGAACTATGCAAACGCTTCATTTGAAGGCTAATTTGCAGTATCAATGGATTATGGAAGTGCACTGATTCTGCTGTCAAGTGATTCTCCGTTGTCCAAGCTTTAATAAATATTACTAGTTTAAGCTTTATTTTGTTTCTGCTGGTAACCACAGTTGAAAATATGTCAAAAGTCCATCTTCCAAAAAACTTCAAGCAATCCATGCGGGGAAAATAATGGAAAAACATTAAAAGTTGATACTCGAAATCAACATAAAAACTATCAGAATAAGTTATGTTATGAAAACATCAGTTATGAAAACATCTCGAAAAAGCTTAAAATGTCAGCCTACTGTAGAGTTGCTGGTAGACTGCACCCTCCACAATTTTTGCAAAAACGGGAATAATAGAGGTGGGTCGATAATTTGGGGCTGGGGTTCAATGGAACATCGGAATTGGAACTAGGATACACCATGGAAACCTTCGAGGAGTCATGAACATTGGAGTTGGTGATACTGGAATGATTAAAATACGATGGACAACAAAACCGAACATGATTGGTCTGGCGGCCGGTTGGGCATTCGTTCACGAAAACTGGCAGTGTAGCAGATGGCGATGGATAAGGCGACACACCTGACACACTCCACATACACCTGACATACACCGCTATATCGATGTTTTGACACGATTATGCCAAACTAATTATGAAACATTTTATTTTACACTTTACTTTTACTTTTACATTTTATTTTTCTACTTCCATGATATCTAAACACGATAGCAGAGCTCAACCAAGAAGATAGAACGAAATTCAATTATAATCAATTTGACTCGTATCTCTCTTATCTTAAAACGATGCTGTCCAAATGTGCGCTGTACGACGCATGTGATACCGAACTCGTTAAAATCTCATCACGAAGCATTCACTCGTTATACATTAATGAAAGCGAATATAGCCATATGGCATATTTTGTATTATTAGTATTTATGATTGCAATCCGGAATTATATATTCAATTTCGTAGCAAAGTATTACAAGATTGGAATGACGACAATAATAGATGAGAAGATACAATGACGTTAAACAAAGCATTCTGAACATCTTATGTTTCGATTCTGCGCGGTACGCATATTTATGATGCCCTAAGCCAGAGAATCGAGCCAAGGCCGGACATACGTCAGACGGACTGCTTCCGTGCGTGCTCCCGGATGTGGATATGAAGCTGCCGAGATTTACCGCCGATGGAGCGGCGACCTCAAAATGTCAGCCAATCGGGATCTACGAGGGCAGAAGGCCAGTCGTGTCAGGGGTTATTCATAGTATACATTTGTTCACCAGTCGTCTCTGCCGGCCGCCGCCAGTTTGTCGGACGCTCGCGGTTCAAATACAATTCGCGCAATTTGAAGACAACTTTACAACACAACCCCGATAGAAAACCGTTTGCATAGCCAGATAGGCGGCGAGGGGTGACATTGCTCTCGCCTTTCTGGCGGTGGGCCGTATGAGCTTGGTCGCTCCACGCTAACAGAAGGTCCCTCTGGACATACAAGCACTGCGACCACGACATGGATGCGTGAGAGAGCCTGGATGCTAAGGAGAATCGACGAGTGTGGAGAGGGGGGGGGGGGCTTGGTCGCTCCACAGCTAACAGAAGGTCGCTCTGAGGGGGGGGCTTGGTCGCTCCACGGCTAACAGAAGGTCGCTCTGGACATGCGAGTACTGCAGCCACAACATGGGTGTAAGGGAGAGTCTCTACTAGAGAGACTTGACGGGGAGAGGGCGGCTATTGGTGGTTGCGGGAGCACCATCCGAACCAACCAGACTCCTTAGTAATGCTACAGCAATGGGGGAAAGGTAGCTGACTGGGGGCGGGGAAAGGTAGCTGACTGGGGGCGGGGCACGGCCCCCAGCTAACACGCCAGGAAGTCCTGGTGTGTGGTCAGTACCAGAACGGAGGGGCAAGGGGGAGGTAGTACTGCAGATACAACGGGTGAGAGGCCAGTATTGCAGACACAGCGGGTGTGTGACCTGCACTGCAGACATAACGGGGGTGTGGCCAGTACTGCAGACACAATGGAGTTGTGGCCAGTACTGCAGACAAAATGGAGTTGTGGCCAATACTGCAGACACAACGGGGGTGTGGCTAGTACTGCAGACACAACGTGGTTGTGGCCAGTACTGCAGACACAACGGGGTGTGGCCAGTACTGCAGATACAACGGGGGTGGGCGCGAAGCTCACCGGCCGACTCACCGTCATCGTGACCGTCGCGGGGGTAGACCTTGAGGCCGCACACGCGGCAGATGCAATCCACCCAGTGCTCCATCATCGCCTTTGACTCGGCGGCCAGGTAGAAGATGCGCTTGGGCGTGCGGATGTCGAACATGAAGTCGTACTGGTGTTTACGTGAGTCCAACGTCAGTCCAGCGTCAACCTGCCGGTCACGTTGGCCGTGACGCGAACGCGATGTCAGATCAGCAGCTGGGATCATACTCATATCATATTCGACGAGATGCAATCAGGTGAGGCCATGGATGCCTAGGCAAAAACAAGGGAGATGAAACGAGCTCAAGGAAGAAAGTGTCAGTAAAACGTTTATTACAGCGAATTATTACAGTTAGTACCTTCACAAAAATATGGCAAGGAATTAGAGTTAAAAATTGCTAAATGTTTGGCACTGTTCTGTACATAACATATTGCTTAATTATTCCAACTGCTACTAAAAGCACCACCATCGCTATGGCTGGAGGTCCAATCAATACATGCAATCCACATTGGCAGGGAGCGCTCCAATGAACATTCAGTGGCCAACGCAGCTGAGACACACAATGCTGACATTTGTAAGGTGCCCTGGACATTTATTCGCCACAAGTACAGCCCGGCAGTGTGTCCGGTTCACACCAATCGATGGATAGGCTAGGATAAGAACTGTCGTGTTGTTTGCGAGTTCAGTATTTAGATAACCGTGGTGTAGGCGGCGCAGCACGTGCTGCGCCGCTTCACGATCGCGACCGCGTCACAGCCAGGAGCATGTTTGTTTGCTTTGCATGTGCAAGAGATGCGAGTGCGGGTCAGGCATGTCGCTCCTGTCGATAGCATCGACTGCTACTGATGATAGCAGTTGCAGTGAAGTCAGACCGCGTCCGGTCAGACCATGGTGAGATCAGGTTCGGTATTGCGCAGGGGCGGATTCACGAATTGTGATGGGGTGGGAACTTATCTGTTGGGGCACCATTTCCTCGGAGGGGCATCACTGATTATGTAAATTATGGGGGGGGTGCATTCGAGTGTTTTTGGAGCGACACCTTTTGCACTTATTGGGGCGTCTTTGGCTGAAAAATTCAGGGGGAGAGTTGCATCAGAGCGTCCTAGAGAGCCGCCTTTTCCCTGCGCCCCTTGGATCCGACCCTGGCACCGTATATGGAGGTACTGTACACCACCACCGAGTACCGTAATCGATCTCCATGGGGGAGTGGCACATGTCCAATGTGCCCCTTGGATCAGACCCTGGTACCGTACAGGGAGGTCCTGTACACTGTCACCGAGTGGAATCATCGATCTCCATCGGCCAGTGGGGGTGGAGAGAACAGGTTAAGCAGAGCGACCTTTGTCTGGTGGTAGTGGAGTGCCCAGTGGAGATGGAAGGGACACTTAGGGGGTTTTAGGGCGCATCGACCATGGCAGATCATTTAGCATGGAAGGGATACGTTGTTCAGTGGGCATAGAGGGGAGGGTGTCCAGCGGATATCGGGGAGGGTATCCAGTGGGGTGGAAGGGTATGTCTAGTCGAGAGATGGTAGAGATAGAGAGTAGAGATGGGGGGGGAGGGGGGAGGTAGGAAGGAGAATGTGTCCAGCGAGGCGAGGCAAGGTATGTTGGATATACGATGGCAAGGCATCAATTAGAGGCAAAGGGAGGGAAGGATGTTCAGTGGGGGTAGTGAGAGGGATGTCCAGTGGAGATGGACGGTGTAGGATGTCTACCGCCCAGTGAAGTACAGGAGTGTCCAGTGGGGTGGAGGGAGAAAAGGTTGCACGGTGGAGATGGCGGTGTAAGGCGTCCAGTGCGGACAGAGGAAGGAAAGGTTGTCCAGTGGAGACGGAGGGCGCAGGGTGTCCAGTACAGACCTGCTCGCACTGGTCCAGTTCGATCTTGCCCTTGAGCTTGCGGCGGGTGTGGTCGCTGAAGTATTCGAGCACGTACTGAGCTGGCAATGCTCCGGACCGGCGCAAGAGGAAATAACGACGACGCCACTTCTGAAACGCATGCCAACATTGGTCACTGGGTCAGGTCAGGTCAGGTGACGCGAGCGAAGGTCTGATCATACCGGGGCAGTGAGGTCACAGAGAGATAGTTCCCGGCACGCAGGAACATTTGGGTCACAGTGGGTCAGCTCCGGTCATAATGTGTCAGTTATTCGTTCTTGAGTGCACCAATTTACGCTCGGTTAGCTTAACACGTGCCCTGGAGGGCCTCTGAAAATTACGAGCACTGGAGGAGAGGTGGATTTCGCCCCCTAAGATCTCGGCTCCTATTAGAGCTGGAGTCACGAAATTCTCAGGGTGGATGGGTACGGTAGTGAACTCTATTGTGTGAAAATGTCATGGCCTTAGGTCAATATCTTCGAGGTCAAATAAGGTCACATGTCAAAATGTTCCTATTTTGCGTGGCTTGGCTTGTCATTGTTATGGATCGCTGTGATTGTATTTAAATCCTCCAAAATGGGCATCAATGATGTTTTGGACAGTACTAATGATGCAATACAGATGCTAGACCTAACATTTGACCTCAGGTCATCTATATAGCAGAATTTTATCAGGTCAGTTACCTGTTCCAGTTACCGGAACCGGGCCGCCCGCCCGACTGCTCCGTCGGGCGGCTCGGCGCAATCGGCTTCGCGAAGAAAGGAGTGCAGTGCATGAATAAAGTATGGAAACGCTTAGGTACACCATGACAAACAGAAGTTTATAGGATGTGTTGGGAGTAGCATGCAAAGTGACATCAATCGCATGCCAGTCATTTGCATTTATGACAACATTCTAGTTGACCAAGTTTGGTTCCATTAACCTGTCATGAACTTGACCTGACTTGACCTCGGTGACCTAACATGACCTTGAAACTATATAGCATAACAATATACATCAAGCAAGTCGCTAGTGTTGCCAGGAACACTTCCCTTTTGCCAATATACGGGAAGCGCATCAGCGCTGATTTTTGTGGTCTGGCGCTACGAAATGTTTTGACTTTAACGGCCTCTAACTCGGAAAGAAAATGTACGGCCGATGTCGGTTTTTCTTCCTTTAAACGACGCGCCGGACACTTATAAGTAGGTACGCAAAAAATGGCGTATATCGACCGGTAAAATCTGGAGTTATGTACGAAAAACCGGAGGGGTGGGCGGGTTTCGCGGTACTCAGCCGCCTGGATGGGGTACCGGGTGTACGTCTACGGTACTTAGAAGTCATCAGATTTCAAACTTTTCGGGGCAAAAAGTAGTGAAGCTTGCCAAAGGCTAATACAATTTTCGTCCCACAGTCTTGAAAGAAAAGACTAACTTATCGTCAGAGAAGGCATTTTCTTGTTCCTTTTGATCAACCATGTCACCAGTTACCCATAGGGGCTTAAGGTTAGGTGCCCGGTCCTACCACCCGAATCTCCCTGACCTTCAAACGTACCAGTTTTCTCTTATTCAGGATCTAAATACATACATCCTCTTGCTATTCTTCTTGGTAAATCGTACCAGTTTTCTCTTATTCAGGATCTAAATGCATACATCCTCTTGCTATATCTTGCTAAATATACCAATGCAGTCTGTCCCTTCATCTCAGTAACAGCATCAGGCTACAACCTCCACCACCAACATACAAAACGTGCGGCTCAACTGGGCTCAACTGGTCACTCACATAAAACAGCCACACATCACGTTCAAATTCGGCTTTCGAAATCTGACTGACTTGGTCTACGAAAATAGGATAGGCTGTTGCATACGAAACAGGGGTCGACATTAGAAAAAAGACTAATGACTAATGAAACCGCTGATGTTATCAACCCTTGCTGTACGCAGAACTTGAACAGCATAGAACTCCTTATGTGTGCCAGGATCTACTATGCTACCACATCGGGCTTCGAAGCAATTTAAAAACTACCTTTAAAATGGTTATATTCTTTCAACCGGAACGCTATTCTTCAATCCCGCGAAGGTTACTGCATTGTACTTGAATTTGCTCCTGTTGGTTGGAGGGGGGCAAGACACCATGTCCTCTCCTTTTAAGCGTTTCGGGGGCATGACCGGAATGTTTCCCTTTGGATCCGCCAGTGTCCCGTGTACGTTGCAGGGGCGGTTCGAGGTACCGAAATTGTGTGAGGCAGAGCCACCGCTGCACACCACCCATCACAAAAAACTAATCGGATTTCGGCCACTATATTTTTCGGTTCCCAGATTTCAAAGATTATTTGTTTCCCCAACCAAAAAAAAAACACTTTCGGACATTAGTACCACCTTTTCGAGACCTTTCGGTTGCGCTTATGACCACTATCACATTGGGGAAAAGATAAAACAATTTATTCACACATTAAAAGCGAAGTTACCGAGGTAAACTTCCTGCAAAAAGCCTTCCTGACATCCATCAAGTCGGCAAACATTTTGAACAGCTCCATTGCATTCCAACTCCATTTGTAGATGTAAAAAGATGTGCTATGGAGCGCTAAGCAGGTTCCATAGCACGCTAAGATAACTTGATCCTACACCACAATCCCTTCATTTCAGGAATCAATGGAAACTTTTTTGTGCAACATGTTCCGATTAGCTCGAAAGCGAACTTGCACACAATTTCCTCTGACGGTAAAATGCACTCCACAGAAACGCTTTCGTTCAGCATACCATGCGCTTCTTATGGAAAGAAAGCGCAATATATTGCGTTATCTATCGAAGGCCTGCCTCATTCATACGTATCTCAGATTAGTGATATATTACTGATAGCTGCTTCAAATTGAAGGTGTAAATCTGAACTTAAATCTTCAGGATAATTACGAATCATACATGATATATTTTGTGTCCAGTTTTAATTTTGTCATTTTCCAGTGCATAGGAACATCGTTTTGTACAATAAGATTTAAAAAAAGACCTTTCAGCTCTATTCAGATGAGGAACTGCCTTAAATGCCTTCATGTGCGAACCGCCTCTGCTAGTTGTCTACGGTACTTTGCCATCTTTCTGTGGTACCGCGTGTACGTTGTCTCCGGCACTCGGTCATCTGTCTGCGGTACGCCGTGCACGTTGTCTACGGTACTCGGTGGTGGTGGTGGTGGTGGTGGTTGTGACTTTACGACGCACTCAGCAGCTGAGGCCATATGTCGTCGCCTGCCTCTTACCCTGGCAGGAATGGCGAGCGCCGCGGGGAATCGAACCCCGTACCTCTGGCTTGCCAGACGCTCAGCCTAACCACTCAGCTACCGACGCCCTCTACGATACTCGGCCGTCTGTCTGCGGCACCCTGTGTAGGTCGTCTACGGTACCCGGTCATCTGTCTGCGGTACCCCGTGTGAATTGTCGACGGTACTCAGCCGTCTGTCTGCGACACCCCGTGTACGTTGTCGACAGTACTCGGTCATCTGTCTGCGGTACCCCGAGTGCGTTGTCGACGGTACTCAGCCGTCTGTCTGCGGTACCCCGTGTATGTTGTCTACTGTACTCGGCCGTCTGTCTGCGGTACCCCGTGTACGTTGTCTATGGTACTCGACCGTCTGAATACGGTACCCAGTGCATGTAGTCTACGGTACCCAGCCGTCTGTGGTACCCCCGTAATTTAATCTACTTGCGGAACTCGTCTGCCTGTCGGCGCACTCGACTGTCTGCTCACGGCATCCGATGTGTACATGTATACCGTCTGCGATACTCTATTTGCGTTCGTGATATCCAGCCGTGGGTGATTCGCGGTGGATTGTACGTGTCTGTGATATTCAGCAATGGGAGGCTTGCGGTAAATGGTATGTGTCTGTGGCATCCAGCAATGGGTGGGTAGGTTGGATACATTGTATGCGTTTGTCATATCCAGCAACCTCCAGCAATGGGCGACTTGCAGTGTGTGGCATGTGTGTGTGGTATCCAACCAGTGGGCGGTCTGCGGTGGCATGTGTGTGTGGTATCCAGCAGTGAGCAGTCTGCGGTGGCGGGGCGGCCATCGCACAGCCGCCACAGTGTGGGCGGAAACACGAGCTGGCGGCTGGGCGCCACGTTCGTCACCAGCCCACCACGAACCGATGACTAATGCGTCAACAGTAGCACATGACTCAGAGGTTGCCTGGGCACCGATGCATTCCACCTGGTGGCAGCGCTCGGCCCCACGTGCCGAACTCGGTCGCGACAAATACTCATCTTGGAATCGATGCAAGACATGGACGTGGAAACTGGGTGGGGTGAGGCAGAGGGGCAACAACCCCAAGTTTGCGCTGGGATGGAGGGTGGTGGTGGATTTGTGCTTTAGGGCGCGTCGACTGCATTGGTCATTTTGCGCCCATCTGGGATGGAGGGAGGTATCACCCAACTGCCGAGGTATGTACATAGATGTACATGACTCACATCACCGCAGCATTGCTTTAACCTTCCGCGTACCCCGAAGCTTTATCTACCTTATCTAGCTTTAATATTTTTTCCCAAGGAAATTATGCTGAAGTTCATTCAGCGTCGCATTACACATGTTAAGGTCGTCTGGCCACCTCTCGTGATATCGGTCTTCATAGACGAGATTCACAGTTCGAACCAATATTGAAGTTGGTATGCTGCAGTAGTCGTGCCTGCATCTATTCCATATATTTAGCATCATTACTAGACAATCGCATCCCCATACGGTAGTCACATTTGCGAGGGCGTGTTCAGCCATGGGTGATAAGAGCTGATGCCAGGGCCAGTGACCTCCGACGAACTTTTTACATTGAGGTTGCCCCCGGGTATCATTCAGGCTGAACTGAAATTTGACATTGATTTTGCCATCTAGCGACATATTACCAGTGGCGTCACCACGAAATTCTTCCAGGGGGGGCAATGTTGATAGGGGGCCTCCTGCTCCCCGAAAAGGGGCCTCCACTGTGTTAGGGCCTCCTCTTGCTTTTTAGGCTCTTAGTATGGTTCCCGAATGGGAACATGATTTCATATTGATGTCTTGTTTGTTCTTGGCATGGTATATAATTTACGCAAAGCGCAATAGCAAGAATCTTTTTTTTCGCTGAGAACCGAGCCATACCAGGGTATAAATAAGCAAATGTAGATAAATACGTCAGTGCCAAAACAAACCAATATCTTTAT
The DNA here is from genome assembly GCA_034440615.1 of Ashinkailepas kermadecensis. Classification (NCBI taxonomy): domain Eukaryota; kingdom Metazoa; phylum Arthropoda; class Thecostraca; family Neolepadidae; genus Ashinkailepas; species Ashinkailepas kermadecensis. Next base: position 56,656 of record JAOTOM010001223.1, read on the forward strand.
GCTTTATCGATGAGAAGAATCTTCCCGCTGGCCTCTAGATTGTAGCGAGCTGGTGGGGCTCGTGCTGAGCATATCTTAAAGATATCTCCCATTGATCAACCCACTTCTTTGTTCACCAAGTTTAACTGAATATAGCTAGATTCATCACTACTGTTAGTCATTCCCACCAGCTTGATCTCATAAACAAACTTAAACGATCATTTCTCAGTCCCAGGACAACAATTTCGCGAAGGTGACAACGAGAAGTGGATTGAATTGGTTTTCTGATCGTTATCTTAGGGATTTATTAATTTTTTCATAACATTTGGTGCTGGCTGCAAGGCACTTGGCACAGAAGCTAAAATAATAAATACTCCGCGAATAAATTCACGGCAAGAACAAGCATTGAACAACCATGCATCAATGGCAATGCAACAATGTAACAATGACAATGCATAAATAATGCAAAACCTTCGAATTCCACGCCGTCACGCCCATGGTTATCGCTGTGCTGTACCGTTTTGTAAATTATGTCGTTGAGAAGGTACTGAAGCTGGGAAGCTCTAATCATGCAGGCTGTAATCACAGAAGACAACTTTGTAGGAAGAAAATACATTTTAAAACATCATTCCTCCCATTTAATATGGGGCAGCGGTGTTCTTTTGTATGCTTGTGAGGGGGAATTTACCCCCGCAATGTTGGCTTTGCTCCATGGGCGTAAGTTCTGAAAATTATTGACAGACCAGTGACGCACCCATATTTGCGTCAAGGGGAGGGGGCAAACGTATTTGGAGGGGGTCCAACTACTGAATAAAGTCTTCCGATTTCGACCACTATTTTGTAAAAGGGGAACTTTTTAAATAAAATAATTAGTGATCAAGTGAATTATCCTGTGGAGGGGACTAATCTACCACTATCGTTTCTGATTCGTCGGATTTCAACCCAAGCTCCCACAACCTGTTCAAATGTATTCTTTTGGTATTCCTTGATAAGTCACCTCGCACTGCTGAAATTACACCTGCACAAATCACTTTAAAATGTAAAATTTTCCAATTTCAGACATTCCAGTTCATAGTGCCCGGTCGCCACGACGCCAACGTTAGTGCACGTGTACACCCATCTTGCGCATTCGGCGCATTCGCCACACTTCGTGCGATGCTACGGATTCTGCTGGGCCTCCTACGCTTTGTTAATTGCTGCCACATGATAGACTTACGCCATATCTGACGTGATAAAATGCTTCGTATGGGCGTTCGCTGCGAAAATTAGATTAATTAAATTCGATCATTAGTTCCCTTCTTACCATATTTTATGGTGAAGAAATGCGGATACCCGCTGAGCTTTGATGCACCTGATATCTTTGATCAGGTTGGCTACCGAACCGAAGCCCAGGTTGGCTATGCCTCCAGGTTGGCTACCGAACCGAAGCCCTGCCTGAGTGTACTTCTTTGGACCCGTTTCGTATTTCTTCGTCTACGGATGTGTCCTAAGGCTCCAATTCATTTTTGTTAGAGGCCCAACGCATTTTCGAAACCCCTGCTCGTTTTGGGGTTTTGTTGCTTTTTTTGCGCACCGAATATTTTTTTTTAGTTGTCGGGGCGCTTTCAAAAATCTCGATGTGTTTACTTAGTGCCCGGTATTTTTGTTCGTTTTGGGATCATGTTGCTTTTTGCGGCCCCAGCCTCTTTACAGGCCCTTGTGCGGTCATATGGCCCCTGTGTGCCTTGAGAGCTACCGGTGTTTTTGTTTTTTGTTTTTTTTAGTGTTCCCGGTATATATAGTTATGGCTACAACGCATGTTTTCGGACCCTGCCGCTTTTTACGAGACTGCGCTTTGAAGGGCCAGTCGCATTTTCGGTCCCCGTTGTGCTCTTAGGGTCCCGCTTTGTTTATTTGAGGCATCTGACGCACATTTGTGGGGCCCCAGAACGATTTTGAGGCTTCGGTGCGATTTTTCTGGATCCCAGCGCGACTTATCGCGCCCAGGCGCGTGGTGCCGGGACCCAACGCCAGTTATCTGGGCTCAACGCGATTTTTGTGGATCTCTTCTGAATTTTCTTTAACTTCCGAATCCCGCCCTGATTTTTCGAGTCCCTGGTACCATGTTTTTGTATCTCACCTCGATTTTCTTCGAGCTCCGGTATGTTTTTCGATGCCGTACGCGATTTGTCAAGGCATCTGATGACATGTTCGGTGCTCCAGAACCATTGTCCTGACCCGGACGTTTTTGCAATCCCTCCTGATTTTGGAGGGCTCCGGCTTTATTCTTCGGATACCGATGGGACTTTGGGGGCCACACGGTGCCTATGTGGGGCCATAGACGCAAATTGTCGGCAGCCCCGACGTTAATTTTTTATGCCCAGACCACATTTTTGGTACTACCGATGGGTCCGAGCGCGAAATTTTTGGTACTACCGAATTGTGGGTCCGAGCGCGAAATTTGGTGGGACCGGTTCGAGTTTGCGGGGCGCGTTGTACTTAGCTGTGACCCCAACGCGATCTTGGCGGTTCCTGTTGCAGATTTTCGTGCCTCGGAGCGAGTTTTCTGGGGCCCGACGTATTTACTTTGAGCCCCTACGCGAATTCTGGTGGACCGACGCGAATTCTGGTGGTCCCAGCGCGACTTTTTGGGGCCTCGGCTCGATTCTTGGGAGCATATCCCTCTTAGGAGGGAGGGGCCATTTGCCCGTTTGATATGTCATTGCGGCCACCGAAGGAGTTCTATTTTTTCTGTAGGTCCTTTCGTGATATTTTTGGGTCCTGGTACGATTCTTCGGTCTCCAGGTGTGATTTTTTTCGGTGCCCTGAGACGTTTTTTTCCAGTGCCCAACGGGTTTTGCGGGGACTTTGACCCGATTTTTTGGGCGCAGAGTGACATTCCGGTTGATAATTGATTTTTGGGGCAGCAGCAACCTTTGGGGTCCAGGCGCGACTTTTTTGGTCCCCAGTGAGATTTTCGAAGGTTGCGACGCGACTTTTTTAGTCCAATGTAATCTTTTGTGTGCCGACGTCATTTGCTTGGATCCCTAGCGCGAGTTTTAGCGACCTCGACACTTTGTGGGTGTCCAATACGTTTTGGATGCTTTTAGTGTCATTGTTGGGGCCCAAGTGATTATCCATGTCCGGATTGTTTTTCGTTGCCCCGCTTCATTTGTGTCTAAATGATACTGTTGGGGAACGGTACGACTTATCGTGCCCCTAGCGTGATTTTCAAGATCCGGGCGTGCATTTTTGGTACCCATAGACTCAGCGAGATTTTCAGGGGACCCGGCCGGATCTTTTTGGGCCCATGTCGTGATTTTCAAGTACCCCGGCACGACTCCTGCCATTTCAGATGCTTCTAGCAAATTATAGACCTCCTCTCCCGTCTTAGGGGTCTCGTCTCATTTCCTGGAGCTTCTTTACCGGTTTTGGACGTCTTCTCGTCCGTCCTACCCTCCTCCATATTCAATGGTCCTCCTCTCCCGTTTTGGAGGACCTCCTCCCACATCCTGGGGCCCCTTTAACATGGCATGGGACTTCCTCTCATGTTCCAGGGGCATCGTCTGCCAAATTAGGGGCCTCCTGCCACGCCTCGTGGGCCTCCTCCTTTGTCCTCGCAAAGCTTACCCGTCTTGAGGGGATCTTCAATTTTGGAAACCTCGCCTCCTTTCACACCTGCTACCTACCACTCCCATTTTAAGGGCCTTCTCTCATTTCCTGGGAATTCATTCCGGTCGTTGGGGCCTCATTCGGCCCTGGAGACCTCCTACTCCATCTCGAGGGACTCCTCTCGAGTCCGGCAGGGGCCTCCTTTTTCTTTTTGAGGCTTTCTTTTTCAAATTAGGGGCCTCCTCTCACGTCTTCGGGGCCTCCTGTTCCGCGTTTTGATTCTATCTTTTCCCATTTTAAGGTTGGCCTCTTATTTCCTGGTGGACTCCTGTTCTCTCTTAGGTGGCTCCTCTTCCAAATTACACGCAACCTTTCCTATCTCAGTTACCTTGTCATTTCCTGGGGACCTTCTTACCAGTCTTGAAGCCTTCTTTCTCGCCTGGGAGCCATCCCTCTTATCTAATGGCCATTCTCTCCTATTTTAGGGGCTTCCTCGTGCATCATAGGGTGTCTTTCCAATCTTATATCGTCCTCTTCCCAATTAGGTGCTTCCTGCCACTTTTCTGGATTATCCTTTTCTATCTTGGTGGAACCTTACCCGTTTCGGGGACTGCTTTTACGTGTCCGAAACCTCATCTCATATCCACTGGCTTTCTCTTCCGTCTTAGGGCCTTCTCTGATTTTATGAGGTCTCCCTTCCCGTATTGGGGCCTCCTTTGCAATCCTGGGGCCTCCATTGCAATCCTGTGGGCCTACTTTGCAATCCTGGGGCCTCCTTTGCAATCCTGGGGCCTCCTTTGCATTCCCGGGGGCCTCCTTTGCAATCCTGGAGTCCTCCTTTGTAATCCTGGTGGCCTCCTGTGTAATCCTGGGGCGTCCTTTGCAATCCTGGGGCCTCCTTTGCAATCCTGGGGGACTCATTTGCAATCCTGGAGTCCTCCTTTGAAATCCTGGTGGTCTCCTTTGCAATCCTTGGAGCCTCTTTTGCAATCCTGGGGTCTCCTTTGCAATCTTGGGGGCCTCCTTTGCAATCCTAGGGGCCTCCTTTGCAATCCTGGAGGCCTCCTTTGCAATCGTGAGGGCCTCCTTTGCATTCCTGGGGGTCTCCTTTGCAATCCTGGAGTCCTCCTTTGCAAACCTGGGGGCCTCCTTTGCAATCCTGGGGGCCTCCTTTGCAATCCTGGAGGCCTCCTTTGCAATCGTGAGGGCCTCCTTTGCATTCCTGGGGGTCTCCTTTGCAATCCTGGAGTCCTCCTTTGCAAACCTGGGGGCTTCCTTTGCAATCCTGGGGGCCTCCTTTGTAATCCTGGAGTCCTCCTTTGAAATCCTGGTGGCCTCCTTTGCAATCCTGGGAGCCTCTTTTGCAATCTTTGGGCCTCCTTTTAAATCCTGGGGGCCTCCTTTGTAATCCTGGAGGCCTCCTTTGTAATCCTGGAGGCCTCCTTTGCCATCCTGGGGGCCTCCTTTGCAATCCTGGGGGCCTCCTTTGCAATCCTGGGGCCTCCTTTGCAATCCTGGGGCCTCCTTTGCATTCCCGGGGGCCTCCTTTGCAATCCTGGAGTCCTCCTTTGTAATCCTGGTGGCCTCCTGTGTAATCCTGCGGCGTCCTTTGCAATCATGGGGCCTCCTTTGCAATCCTGGGGGCCTCCTTTGCAATCCTGGAGTCCTCCTTTGAAACCCTGGTGGTCTCCTTTGCAATCCTGGGAGACTCTTTTTGCAATCCTGGGACCTCCTTTGCAATCTTGGGGGCCTCCTTTGCAATCCTGGGGGCCTCCTTTGCAATCCTGGGGGCCTCCTTTGCAATCCTGGAGGCCTCCTTTGCAATCGTGAGGGCCTCCTTTGCATTCCTGGGGGTCTCCTTTGCAATCCTGGAGTCCTCCTTTGCAAACCTGGGGGCCTCCTTTGCAATCCTGGGGGCCTCCTTTGCAATCCTGGAGTCCTCCTTTGAAATC
>JAOTOM010001224.1:0-62201 GCA_034440615.1 Ashinkailepas kermadecensis
CCATAATGAGAAGGCCCACGTGCTTTCCCATCCGTGATGACGAGAGCAGCTATTGGAAAAAAAAGTTTAAAACTTGTAGACATATGGGAACAAGATTGTCCCCCCAAGTGACTTGATGGTGCTCCCCCACGAGTCAATGCATCATATAAACTTCAGTAATCAAGACGCGAGAGTTTACGGGAGCTTCCCTCCATGCAATAACAGACACTGGATTAGATCAGGGAAGCACTTTTACACCACACATCCATCTGCGATTTGGCAGCAATTCGTTTGATGTTTGGCTTCCCTGGCGACCTTGTCCATGCCTGCCTGGACATGTTTGGCTTCCCTGACGATCTTGTCCATGTCCACGAAAACAGGTCAGTTCTCCGTATAAAAGACAACAGTTCCAGTCATGAAACAACGGAAATGGAGTCGATCGGGAAGCAGACCACCTCTTCCTCCCAGATTGGTCTTCAGATTGAACCCTGTAATCTAGGCATCAAACGGACCGAAAAACATAGTTCAGGGTTGAATATGACTGGATGAACGATCACCAAAAATGTCGCAATGCCATAGGGTCGCGTAGCGCCTGGCAATGAAATAGCAAATAGCATTCATATGGTGTAAAGGTCTTCTGTGCATCGACAAACTGCTAAATATTATATTTGTAAGGGAGCTGTGCCGCGCCTGCCTCCGCCCGTTCCCGGCGGTGTGCGGCATGATGACCGGGCTCACGCAAGGGGAGCAGCAGCGGTGTGGGCGCGGCCGGCGGTGCAGCGGGCGCCACGTGTTGTGCGCGCGTGCTGCTGTGCTGAGTGTGCCTCTGCGGCGGCGCGCCCGGGGCTATGCGGTGGTGGCCTCCGGGTCGCCTTGGCGGAGGAGCCGGGGTCGGGCCCGGGACGCGATGGCGCGAGGTTGTGGGTGTGGCGCGCTATCCGGCCGTGACCGGGCCGAATACAGAGGGAGAAAGTGCCGCAAATACAGGAACTGAAGCCCGGAGTCTTGGGTTCGCAAGCGAGCAGTGGCACGTAGCCTACACTGCGGAGCCTACCCACGGAGCCTACCCTCGGGGTCTACATATTTAACACAATCATCAGCGGTTGCTTTAACCCGATTCCTTTGTACCCGGTGGGGAGGTGAGGTAGCCTGGTCAGGTGGACGAATCCTTCCAAGATCTCGAAAACACACCACCCGATTGCATTGCCAGATAGCGCAACGAATCATTGTGAAAAAAACCCACCAACTTACGTCAGCAATACCTCAAACATTTACGGGGTGCACTCGGGAACCAAAATGAGGAAAATGCAGGCCTTCATTTATATCAGACTCCAAATTTGCTTTGATACGATTGTCATGCACGAGTGCTTAAGTTCTTCTGAAGGTCCACTCTACTACCTACGTTTACATGTACAGTGCATATTAAGTCCAAGTGCATAGTTAAGAACAGCAAGAGAGGTGGACATCTGTTTGTCCTATATATGGACTGCTTACATTTCTGCTACTAATAGTTGTAAGTGTAAAAGTGCGGTAGTAAATGTTGTATGTCTGTGTGTAGCCGTATGCGATGGCCCCATAGATGGGGCGCATCTGATGGGGGGAACCCGGGTCGGTCACACCTGCCTCACCGACCGACTCGGCAGTCTGCCCACGACCTTCAGTGAATACAGCCCGAGACGGAGCGTCCTGTGCACAGTGACGAGAAAACAGCAACGATCATGATTCTAGTAAGTAAAGAGGCACTCGGTTAGCCACGCCTAATATATATATATATATATATATATATATATATATATATATATATATATATATATATATATATATATATATATATATATATCTTCTCTCTCTCTCTCTCTCTCTCTCTCTCTCTCTCTCTCTCTCTCTCTCTCTTTCTCTCTTTCTCTCTTTCTCTCTTTCTCTCTTTCTCTCTCTTTCTCTCTTTTCTCTTTCTCTCTCTTTTCTCTCTTTCTCTCTTTCTCTCTTTCTCTCTTTCTCTCTTTCTCTCTTTCTCTCTTTCTCTCTTTCTTTCTCTCTCTTTCTCTCTTTCTTTCTCTCTTTCTCTCTTTCCTCAGAATCACACGTCAGTTTGATAGTTCTTTTACGTTGTTCTCGCAGGAAGTTAATTTCAGTGTGCTTTGGATTCGCCGAAGCACAACATAATCAATCAATGCATTGTTGGCTTAATGTACAGTTCAGATGAATAACTGCACCTGTCGTGTCTTGCTAGATAATAAATGAGGGCGTCCATCATAGGGATGACAGAAGTGCTGCGATAGGTGCTGCTCTCTTTGTACAGTCTTCAAAGTATCATTTTGTCGGTCTCCGCTGGGACTTTTCAGGACTGACATTCCGTCGCCCTTCAGATCTGTTCGGTTTCTTGATGTATTTCTTCGGTAAGCCGTTTCTGTTGCTTTGCTGTGCTTTCTGTTTTTCTCGTTATTACTTTGAATAGCGATTTGAGTATGTGGTATTGAGTACAGTGGCTTAATTCATGTTCATCTGTTTCTAATTCAGAAGCGTAGTCACGTTCCTTTTCTGTACCTGGCCCACTGCTCCGTTTAGAGGCTCGTGGTGGCAGGACGTTCCGATTTACTGACCAATCTTTCATCAGACTGATCGCCTTTGTCGTGCCGCACTTCATCTTTCAAAAGTGAAGCATTTCTGCATCACTGATTTGTCTGCTAATTGTTCCTTCCTTTTGTACCGTATTGTTATAGCCTGGACCACGTCATTATTAACTTTGAACGCGTTTCTTTTTGGATGCCTATCTATTGGAGTCTGTTTCAATATTTCGCTTACACAGAATAACATAGTGCTATAGACCTCAGGGTTGTAGCTTTGTATGCTTTTGGGAAGGCACCTCCCCCACCACTCATGCTGGCTTTGCCCTCCCAATGATGTAAACTGTTAACATGGAACCCTATGTGATATGTTTCCCAATCCATTTGGGTTCGCCCATTGCATTCATGTGTTGTGCCCTCCAAATAATTTTCAGAAACCTCAACACCTGTACCTGGATGGACCTCCCTCCTCAATCATATCCAGAGTTAAATTAATTCCGGGATGCTTCGTGTCCAGGCAACTGACAAGATCAACAAGATCAATAAGTGCCTCTGTTCCATGTGGCCAAACCCTGCGTAGTCACCCAGATATCAGATCAAACAGTCTGGTCGATAATCTGCGCTATCCAAAGCGTGCAGCACGAATCGATCCAAGCACATAATTGCCACTATTGTGGCAGCAGGGTTGTCCGTAATTACGCCATTTTTTTCCAACCACATCTGGCCCCAAAATCTGAAAACATTGCTAGTTTGGCGGTGATCGAACATATCACAAAAGTCACCTATAGACTGTCGCTTGTCGTATATTTGTCGCATGTACCGCCTCATCAAATATATTACATGCTCTGAAATACTATCGCACAAATTGACGTATCTACCGAAAAATGTCGCAGGCCCTGTAATTTCACTCTCCCTCCAGAACTGATTCAGACTGCGTAGGGAGCAGCTGCCCATGTCAGCAGGTGAAGAAGAACGACTCTCGGCAGCTGATGCCACACTGTTTCTAGCAGCCAGTAAGTTGTATCGGTTGGGGCCCCACATGTAGCAACGGCTGGACGAAGCACAACCAATGGCGTATGCTTTTTCGCTAGCTCGCAGAACATAGTAGTTCTACTGCCGTTTGGTGAGAGCTTGTCCAGCTTTCTCCGGAAGATTTCCTCGTAATGGCTGTTTGAGGTGCATTTGTTTGCTATCTCTAGCTCTATCCATCTAGCTGTGCTATCTTGTGGTATATGTACCTCTATTTTTGCATGCAAAAATAGAAGAAAAAAAATATATACTAATTTTTAGTGGAAGCTGTTGGAACAGTTGGAGGCTTACTTCCAACACCTCTTGCCGCTTCAGGTCAGTTTGCATACATTGTAAGCGGCCCCTCGACCTTCGCAAGTTGTCTCCCACACTTAAAATTTGCAGCCCGTAGAAGGTGTCCACATGCGACTCTTGTCTTACGATCCAGGGTGACGCCCTAGCGAGTCTACTCCCGTGTATAGGGTACGACAGCTCACGTAAGCAGACCAACCGGCCGCTCAGGTGAACAGACCGTCACGCTTTTGAAAGCGTATATGCATTGAAATACGTTTGCAGTGCGCATACGCGAATAAATTTGTTGTTCCAGAGTTTAGCGTTCCATTTTTTTCATTCAGAATTTCAGGTGTTATTTTAATTTTGGTTTTTCCCCACTTGTTGTCCCAATAGGTTTAATAAATGGTCTTTCATCCCTCTTGGAAAAAACGTTTGCTGCGGCTTTTCTACTGACGGACGTTTCTTTTCGTTTTGAATGTACCATCTTTCACCACAATATTTATCCAGAAGTCTTTCAATGTGTTTTTTCAAATAGTTTTCCGGCGATCCGCATGGGCAGCTTGGAATGCACATAGGATCGCAGCGGGCACACACCGTACGTCTCAGCCACTGCCGGTTGACCGTGTGACGTCATGCAACACGTGACCTACGGGCCCCATGGCAAGGCAATACGTCAGGTGGAGTATTCCGCCTTCAGAATGGGAAAACGCTTAAAGTTCGCAACGACTCTTTGTGACGCAGATGGAGGACAGGAAAGGCCGGTAAGAGATAGGGGGGTTCAAAATTTGTCGTCTTGCTTGAGTCCAGTCGCGGGTAGGTTTATGGCATCTCTCCATATATAGCATCTCTCTCCATCGGGTATATATCTCCATTCCCCTCTCCATCTAGGAATACTGCTTGCCTGTTGCGATATTATTTATATCCAGCGGACAAATTTGTAGTTTTGGATGCTGTGCTTACAAACTGATGCCGCCGTGGCAATGATGGCGCAGTTGCTGACTGTAATTCTACCTGATTATGGATTCCACACATACTAAGGACAGTTTACACTGATGAATAGATGATGTGCTTAACGTACCCAATACAACATTGATGCTTTCCATCAATAAGATAGCTTAATTACAGCAGCAAAATCATTAGCGCACAGACCCCTGCGCCAGAGCCAACAGAGATCACAGACCCTGAGTCCAGAGCCAACAGAGCCCACAGACCCCTGCCCCAGAGCCAACAGAGACCACAGACCCCGAGTCCAGAGACAACACAGGCCACAGACCCTGATCCCACTGTCAATGCCATCCGGTTTGACAAAGCAGCTGCCTTTCCACGGACTGGATGTTCTGCTAACGTCGTGGCGGTTGTGGCTGGTTTGCTATGTAAACCCTTAAGAAAATGTACTTAACCAAGGAAGCAGGCGCAAGAATAATGAACGATGAGCGATGAACGATTTCCTTTTACTCGCGTGTGTCGGTTGGAGTGATTCATGTATTTCCCATGCAAGCCCCCAAAGGTTTCTGACGAACACTTTAACTCACGGATACCTGAAAGCCGAAATTTAACCGAGTGAGATCAATGGAATAATCCCATTGCGTGAATTCGAATGGCCTGGGTAATTCAAAGCACACTGTGAAAGGACGCTTGTTCCCGCCAGGTGATGATCGCGCGTTGCGACACTATCGTGGACGAGCGTTATTGTCGCTTGTTTAAAAAGGATCATTTTACTGTGAATGCCGAGACTAACACTTTATAGCCATGCCTAGAACGCTCTCAAAACGACATTTTCAAACCCGGCATAGCCGCACATCACTTACCTTAATTACCCAGAGCACATGACCACCGTTCTGCTATGTCACCAGGCCACGCTGTTCGCCGCCGCCGACCGCCACATGTCCTGCACGTCGGAGACGACACCACCGAGACACCAGTACCCCACAGCAGGAGGGGCAGCCGCCTGCTGGCCGTCACACGTGCGGCCGGCGACACCCTGAGACACTCGCCGAGACAACCGGTACCCCACAGCAGGAGGGGAAGCCGCCTGCTGGCCGTCACACGTGCGGCCGGCGACACCCAGAGACACCCGCCGAGATACCAGTGCGCCACTGCGGCCGGCTGGCCGTCACACGTGCGGCAGACGGCGGCGGTGTCGCAGCGACTGGCCGCGGCGGTGTCGCAACGACTGACCACGGCGGTGTCGCAGCGACTGGCCGCCGCGTGGCCGGTGTCGGCGCCGATACTGTGTGGGTGGCGCGTCGGTCGTCGGCAGAGACGGGCGGCGGTCGCCAGGTGCGCGCACCGCCGCCTACGGGGCGCTGGAGCTGGGGGCGCTGTAGCTGGGGGCGCTGGAGCCGGGGCGCTGGAACTGGGGACGCTGGAGCCGGGGTTGCTGGAGCCGGGGGTGCAGGTGCCGGGGGCGCTGGAGACGGGGGCGTTGGAGCCGGGGTTGCTCGAGCCGGGGTGCAGGTGCCGGGGGCGCTGGAGACGGGGGCGCTGGAGACGGGGGCGCTGGAGCCGGGGTTGCTGGAGCCGGGGGTGCAGGTGCCGGGGCGCTGGAGACGGGGTTGCTGGAGCCGGGGGTGCAGGTGCCAGGGGCGCTGGAGACGGGGTTGCTGGAGCCGGGGGTGCAGGTGCCAGGGGCGCTGGAGACGGGGTTGCTGGAGCCGGGGGTGCAGGTGCCGGGGGCGCTGGAAACGGGGGCGCTGGAGACGGGGGCGCTGGAGCCGGGGTTGCTGGAGCCGGGGGTGCAGGTGCCGGGGGCGCTGGAGACGGGGTTGCTGGAGCCGGGGGTGCAGGTGCCGGGGGCGCTGGAGACGGGGGCGCTGGAGACGGGGGCGCTGGAGCCGGGGTTGCTGGAGCCGGGGTGCAGGTGCCGGGGGCGCTGGAGACGGGGTTGCTGGAGCCGGGGGTGCAGGTGCCGGGGGCGCTGGAGACGGGGTTGCTGGAGCCGGGGGTGCAGGTGCCGGGGGCGCTGGAGCCGGGGGTGCAGGTGCCAGGGGCGCTGGAGCCGGGGCGCTGGAGCCGGGGTGCTGGAGCCGGGGTTGCTGGAGCCGGGGTTGCTGGAGCCGGGGTGCTGGAGCCGGGGTTGCTGGAGCCGGGGTTGCTGGAGCCGGGGTTGCTGGAGCCGGGGGTGCTGGAGCCGGGGTTGCTGGAGCCGGGGTTGCTGGAGCCGGGGGTGCTGGAGCCGGGGTTGCTGGAGCCGGGGTGCAGGTGCCGGGGCGCTGGGCCGGGGTTGCTGGGCCGGGGGTGCTGGAGCCGGGGTTGCTGGGCCGGGGGTGCAGGTGCCGGGCGCTGGGCCGGGGGTGCTGGGCCGGGGTTGCTGGAGCCGGGGGTGCAGGTGCCAGGGGCGCTGGAGCCGGGGTGCTGGAGCCGGGGTTGCTGGGCCGGGGTGCGGTGCCGGGGCGCTGGAGCCGGGGTGCTGGAGCCGGGGTTGCTGGAGCCGGGGTGCAGGTGCCAGGGGCGCTGGAGCCGGGGTGCTGGAGCCGGGGTTGCTGGAGCCGGGGGTGCAGGTGCCAGGGGCGCTGGAGCCGGGGGTGCTGGAGCCGGGGTTGCTGGAGCCGGGGTGCAGGTGCCAGGGCGCTGGGCCGGGGTGCTGGGCCGGGGTTGCTGGAGCCGGGGTGCAGGTGCCGGGGCGCTGGAGCCGGGGTGCTGGAGCCGGGGTTGCTGGGCCGGGGTGCAGGTGCCAGGGGCGCTGGAGCCGGGGTGCTGGAGCCGGGGTTGCTGGGCCGGGGGTGCAGGTGCCAGGGCGCTGGAGCCGGGGTGCTGGAGCCGGGGTTGCTGGGCCGGGGTGCAGGTGCCAGGGGCGCTGGAGCCGGGGGTGCTGGAGCCGGGGTTGCTGGAGCCGGGGGTGCAGGTGCCGGGGGCGCTGGAGACGGGGGCGCTGGAGCCGGTGGCGCAGTCGCCATCGCCGCCGTCTCCGCCACCGCCGTAATTACGTGCGGACGCCGCGCCCGGACCCCGTCGGACCGAATTGTCGCCAGACTTGGCCGCCTCTGTGCGTGCAGAGTGTGTGTTGTGTGCGTACTCGAGCACATGACCGGGACGCTTTAGCGAATTAGACCCTGTGTGAAACATTGAGACCGGTCGGGCACATTTCACTTTATACGCGTAAAATCACTCTGAATGGGTTATTTACGGAACGTAATCGGTGTAGGAGTGAAATTTAAAGGAGGTGCCCGACTTTTTCCAGAATACTGGAGCAACTTGTCGGAAGCGATACTATAACGCCGTTGTATAAAACAAGGTAGATATTTTGTTAGTAAAAATGCGAGCTACCACAAATATTTAGGCTAAACTATGATGTGGTTGGTAGCGCTTCTCTGAATTTCATTCAAGAAACATTATTCTCCTTGTCCTTAACCCGAGACGGTCAGTGCTCCTTTACGGTGTGTTGGGTAGGACTTCTTCGAACATTTCGAGCGATTAACCCTAGATACTGCCCCTCGCAATCCATTTTCTTAGTTCTGCCGGAGAGAGCGAATTTGGAGGAGAATTGAGAATCTCCATTTGGCTGGAGAATTGACTTATGTTTTATGCATGCCAGCATAATTTTACTGTAACTCTCCAGCTAAGGAAGAAAAAGTGATGTAGCAGACCCAGACTTAGACCAAAGGTTAAGTAGTCGGAACTGGTTAAGCACGGCCGCACGCGTTTCAGGGCTCCATGTGTTTTTACTGCGGCTTGGACATTGTTGAGGTAAGTAAGATCTCCGAATAAGAAAATAAGAAAATAAAATACGAATAAGAATAATAAAATAAGAATAAAATAATAATAAAATAATAATAACAAATTAAGAAACGTATCTGAACGTCACCTATGTTTACGCTCAGCAGTAATGGCGAATACAAAATACGCTATATCCTGAAGTTGTATTCGTTAAACTTGATTCCATTTCAAACATTCTGTATATATTTCCCACAGCTTTAGCACCTTAGTTCATTATTGCGACATAAATACACATATTGGAGGAGCATTAAGAAAATTGGTCACGACATTTTAGAACACAATCAACGTAAAGTAATTATCATCTATCAAGGTTCCATCGCTTTTGTGGAAGTACCATCCAGCAATGCACCAACTTCCCATATGTGCCCATAACATCAAACTTTGTAATTTGGTCCTTGTGTTGTATTTGAATAATTTGGTAATGTCAATCCCAATTGCATGTTTCTCAGTGGAATAATCTATATTGTGCACTGTGACTTTGCCAGGTGGTAATAAACAGCCGCAAAATGGCTTCGTACATCCATGACTACACCTATGTTCAAGACGATGAGTTTGCCAAGGAAATGGAGGGGAAATTGGATAAATTTGAAGAACGATTCAAGGCTCTTCATCCCGAAAAAGTTGTGTCAATGGATCCAGCCGTCACATACTTTGGCTCAAGTAGGAAGGAACAGCAAGTTATGTAAGTTATCCTACAATAAATCCGACCCATGAGTCATGTTTTACATGTGCATCGTTGGAGAGTTTGTGGTGCTTTTGCGCGCACTAACCCGGGAACTGTGCACTATTAAGACGTCAATATAGCTATGGTAGTTTTCGGCATTCAAATATGGCATCTCTTCTTCATCACTAATCGGAATTATTCAGCTTCATTGCATGGTCTATGCTCCATAAGGAGCTTGAGGTCTGCGCTAGCTTCTTACGCAGCGTATGGCACCCATATTTCATACCCGGTATACCGCAGCGGGACACGGTTATTTGGACTCATTCATCCTACTTAATGACGTCATCCAATTGGAGCTTGCGCCACCAACCTGCCAAATCATTATGTGTATATATATATATATATATATATATCCTACCTATTAATGGGTAGCAGGCCTGATCTTCCTCACACATGTGACCTAACTACGTTGGTACTCCTTTCGGTATATACAAGTGGAATACAAATTGTAGCGTTTTTTTTTGCAAGGAGGGCTTGTCATCATAATTAGTAAAGTGTACATTCCGAGACCCAAGCCAACAGATAGCCGAGCTAGTAACACCAGACCGGGTCCCGGAACTGACTATATCAAGATATTAATGGGTCTAATTAACTATCATAGAACAGTGCCATTTTCAAAATAGTGGCAGCTACACTAAGCGTAGCAAAACGGCAGAGAAACACAAAACTGAGAAAAGAAAATAGGAAGAGAAGAGGCGAAAGGACGCAAAACATTAATGACAAAGTCAAGAACACAACAACAGGCACTATATAATAATAGGTATTTCTACTACTGGCCATCTACTCATCAATTAGGTCAGATTAAGTCCTTGGTATTTATCCACAAAATGCTTTTTGATATACTTTTCAGCATTGGCTTGTTATGTGGGGCTTCATCTATGTTAACTAAATAAGTTCATCTATGTTCCTAATTAAACTTGAATTATAAGGTCAAGTTTAAGATTGTCCGGGAAGACGGAGGGTGTTACGCATAGATTAAAGAAAAATGCTACATTGTGAAGAATATTCTTAGATGTGCCCAAAAATATTTTTTGTGCTAATTACGACAATGCCACCTCCAACCTGGTTTAGTGAGTTAACAATATATTCAATTTGTTATTGATTTGTATGAAGGTTGTCTTCAATATTCGGGTACATTTGAGCATTAAGATAATCCATCGGGCTGTTACCTGGTAGACATATTTTGCTCAATTCAGGTATATCATGTAAATATTTTTTGTCCTGTGTTAGAATATAATTCAGATGGAATGTCCCCACTGTCTCATTTCGATTTACTAACGAGCTGATTTAAGATCATCCAGGATTTGTTTCCATATATGTTTGTTTTCTTGAAAATACTTTTCATAATATAATCTCTTGGCATCTTTAATCAAGTTCACAAGAATATTTCTCTCATCTTTTATATTCAGCAATATTAGCTGCAGTTCCATTTCTTGTGACCTTTCAGTATAATGTATTGGCTTGATTCACTGAACACGGCAATGATCCATGGCTATATTGGTGTCTTCATTCGACTGGCGATAAATGTTCTTGAAAATCTAGTAATACCATTTATGTACGAATTTATCAGATTTTTAAAAATAAACTCACAAGTATGAACCAAATATCCCGCATGCCAATTTTTCCAATATTTCACACCAGGTTGTATTCCTTAATCGTATTACAGTATTACTTGATCATGTACAAGAAACAGAAATTATAAGCTACACCAATGAATCACTTTCACTTTATCTCGCTAGGGTAACCCATGTAAACGATATAATGTACCAGGTGGCTTTTGACCAACAATCAGTCATGCAACATCATCCAGTTCATCTTTCTTCTTCTTTTGGTATGAGGCAAGCTGGACATGGCTAACAACAATGTGTTGCGTAGTATACTTTTCGAGTTAAATCATACATATAGCCCCCAGTATCATAGGTTTAAATAATAAAACCGGATGTATAGCGGCACATATCCACACTCACATTCTCATATGCTTGACCGGGTATCAAAGTGGCTCCAATAGCAACACTGGCAGAGCCATCTGATACTTGCCTCGATGCTTTAATCAAGTAGAATATCACGGTGGTGGATATCCAGAATCAACACATCAAGCAAGCCTGACCCAGCCCAGCCCTGGGCAATAGCAATCAGCTGCTGGGGTGTGGTTTAGCTACATATATGACGCATGTAGTGATTGTGATCTGTGGTGTCAGTCTTTTTATCTGTGCGCGCGCCATGTTCACCAATTACAGTGCAGAATTGTTGTGACCATTGAAAGAATAGCTTTCGAGAAACGCGGCTCATTACAACACAGCTGTATTTATATTCACATATCAAATCCATCCCTCGGGAACTCGGCTAGCGTGGCAGCACATGCGCCCTATATCATTTTTAACCGGTGAATTTGCCTGAAGCAAACTCGCCGATTGATCCATGGATTTTAAAGGCGCTTTGGCGAAAACTATTTAGCTATTGTCACAAAATTGTTGCACTATCATTGGTTCAATTGGTGCGCGCACAGATTTAAAAAACACTGATGTCGATCACAATCGTCTCACGCGTCATATATGTAGCTAAACGACACCCCAGC
Source organism: Ashinkailepas kermadecensis (assembly GCA_034440615.1). Taxonomy (NCBI): domain Eukaryota; kingdom Metazoa; phylum Arthropoda; class Thecostraca; family Neolepadidae; genus Ashinkailepas; species Ashinkailepas kermadecensis. Next base: position 11,861 of record JAOTOM010001224.1, read on the forward strand.
AGCTGGCGCTATTGTCCAACCTGACTCGATAGGCCTTGACCCATCCCTGGGCAATAGCAATCAGCTGCTGGGGTGTGGTTTAGCTACACATAAGACGCATGTGGTGATTGTGATCTATATCAGTTTTTATCTGTGCGCGCGCCAAGTTCACCAACTACAGTTCATAATTGTTGTGACCATTGAAAGAATAGCTTTCGTGAAACGCAGCTCAATACAACACAGCTGTATTTATATCAAGGCTATAGAACACCAGGTAGAACGCTCCGCTTCCCAAAAAGGGAGACGCTTGAGAGGACCATCAATTCTATAAACTTGAGCCGACCAATCAGCGTTTGACGACCTCCGCCGATCGTGGAAATAGTAAAGGCCGCAGGGAAAAACTTGTGGAAGCTATTATTCATATGTTATTCCATTTTTTCGTGCTAATTTTCTACAAAGACATTCTTGCTACTTTAATCTTGATCTTTAATACTACTTTATCACAATGTCACCGCTGACAGGGAAACAAATTTGGTATTTGTGTGAATGTCACCGGTTTCGCCGCACTAAAGACAAAATGTGTTTGTTTACCATTGTCACGACCGACGGAGGTCGTCAAACGCTGATTGGTCGGCTCAAGCGTCTCCCTTTTTTTATTGGACTACAATGCTGGAGCGCACCCCCCTGATTTATATTCACATATCAAATTCATCCCACGGGAGCTCGGCTGGCGTGGCAGCACGTGCGCCCTATATCATTTTTAACCGGTGAATTTACCTGAAGCAAACTCGCCGATTGATCCATGGATTTGGAAGGCGCTTTGGCGAAAACTATTTAGCTAGTGTCACAAAAATGCTGCACTGTAATTGGTTCAATTGGTGCGCGCACGGATAAAAAAACTGATATCAATCACAATCGGCACACGCGTCTTATATGTTGCTAAATGAGACCTCAGCAGCTGACGATATTGTCCAACCTGACTCCATAGACCTTGGCCTGACAATGTGTATCCTACAAACTTAGCAATGTGTGCACATTTGTTCGTTTAATGGGCATAATATGACATGTCTCACTGCCTATCAGCCCTGGAATGGCATTCAGCATGTGCTGGGTGTTGCAGCACTAGGCCATTGCTATTAACCATTTTTCACCCTGCAGAATACACTACATCCCGAGACCCAACACTAAATAGGTCTTAAGTCAGGGAGGGGGCAGTACCCTAAGAAATAAAAGTGTGCTGGGCATCATACAGTGGCATCGTTTCATTTCGTCCACACCTTCAGCCTGACTTCACCTACCTGAGGCCGCCGATCTCACAATACCAGTCCGACAGTGGCCGGTAGGTGACTACCTGATACCACCGAGCTCATGTTATAAGCCTGACACCGCCGACCTCATATTACCAACCTGACGCCACCCACCTGACACCATCAACCTCACACTACTTGTCTAGCACCACCTGACACCACCGACCTTATATTGCCAGCCTGGGACCACCTCACTGACACCGCCGATTTCACATTACCAGTCCAACAACGCCGGTCCGACACCACGCGCCCGCCACGACACCCCTAACCTATCGTCGTGTCGGCATCTCTCGCCAGATGCCAGTACGACCAGGTGTACCGGCAGAAGAACCAGTACAATCAGCGGCTGCACCGCGAGGACGGCCAGTACCAGCTGGCCGCCGTGCACATGTGGGCCGAGGAGGCGCAGCGGGTGGTGCCCGTGCTGGGCAGCAGCGTGTACGGCCACCGCGCCGCCATCGACACCCCCAGCACCACCAGGTGTCAGCGCATCCACACCGTGCAGGAGGAGTTCTTCCGGCCGAGGAGCGTGTTCCCCGGCTGCTCGCCGTGACGGGCGTCGCCGGGCGTGACCCCCCCCCGACTGTGACGCTCTGCCCGACCGGTCGTCACGCGTAACGCTGCTGCGAGCTCCCCGAGTTGTCGGTGATACCGCGGCGTTCAGCAAATTTGTGCCACATGTTGGCGTCGAGTTATTTACAAAGTTGTCTGACAGATGGACTCTGCAGGCCGGTTGTTTACGTAGAGTACCTGTTAGCCTAATTGAAATATAAGCAACACGCCAGTCACCGGATTTACGATTATGGCAGAAGTGTGAGAGCAGACAGCGATGGTAAAGACATAAAAGACATAAAAGATCAGTGCAACTGTGAGCCACAAGGGCCCTTCTTGGTTGCACTTTTGGACACTGAACCAGTGCCCACCAAATCTGTATATCAACCCTCCCTGGAATACAGAAAAACAAGCCCCCTATTCTTATAATGATTGCCTATGCCGTTTTTAAAGATGTTCAGTGTGTTGCTACTGACAATGGTTCCTGGCAGCTGGTTCCAGTGTTCGACTACCCTGTTGGTGAAGAAAGACTGTCTTAACCTTATCCTGCTGTGATTAACTTTAATTTTCAATTGATGACCTCTAATTGCGTCATTTCTGTTAAATTCAAACATTTCCCTGAGATATCCCTGTTCCTGACCATGAACAAATTTAAAAACCTCGATGAGATCTCCTCTCAGCCTTCTATATCTAAGTAAAAACATATTCAACTTCTTCAATCTTTCCTCATATGCCAGGTTGCCTATACCATTAACCATTTTTGTTGCCCTCTTTTGTACTCTCTCTAAAAGCCAACAATCTTTCTCATAACTAGGGGACCAAGCTTGGACAAAGTATTCTAAATGTGGCCTGACATATGCACAGTAAAGCTTTCTGATGACCTCCTCACTTTTGTATGACACATTCATCTGTATTGCCCCAAGCATTCTTAGTGCCTTTTTCCTGGCTTCTTTGGTCTGTTCTGATGCCCCCAATTTTGTGTTCAAAATAACACCTAAGTCCTTCTCCTGCTGAGTCACAGATAATACTTGGCCACCCATCAAGTATGGCACCTTCATATTCTGTCTACCTACATGCATGACTTTGCACTTATCAAAATTAAACTTCATTTGCCATTTCTCGGACCACTTCACAAGCTCGTCTAAGTCGTTCTGCAGCAAAACCTGCTCATTGTGCCCTGTTATTGCCCTAAAGATCTTAAAATCATCCGCAAATTTCAAAACCTTACTGCTTAGGCCACATTCAATGCTATTCACAAATATAATGAACAATAGTGGCCCCAGTACCGACCCCTGAGGGACTCCACTAAGAACATTTTGCCATGATGACTTTGTACCATTTAGCATTACTCTCTGCTGTCTATCTGAAAGCCACAACGCTATCCATTTTAGGATGCTACCTGCAATGCCATGGACCTGAAGCTGCATCATTAACCGTTTATGGGGTACCTTGTCAGAGGCCTTACTAAAGTCAAGATATGCTACATCAACCTGATTTCCCCGATCAAATTGTTCTGTGGCAAAATTCAAAAAGTCCAAGAGATTTGTGAGACACGATCTCCCTTTTCTGAACCCATGTTGAGTATCTTGAATCAATCTGTTTCCTTCCAGAAAACTAACCATTCTATCCTTGATAATTGATTCGAGTACCTTGTAGACTAGGGATGTGATGCTTACTGGCCTATGATTTTCAACTTTCCCTCTTTCTCCTTTCTTGAAAATAGGAACTACATTTTCCCTTTTCCAATCTGTTGGAATTTCATTTTGTGAAACTGATCTACAAAATATTATACTAAGTGGAATTGCCAGTTCCTTTTCAGCTTCCCGCAATACCCTAGCATAAATTCCATCAGGTCCTGCTGCCTTGTTTGGCTTTATTTTTCTGATATAATTGAAAACAACATCACTATCAATGAAATCAATATCGTGTATCTGATCACCTGTCACTGAACTGTGGTTCACGGTTGGCAGATTTGTCACATCCTCCACTGTAAACACTGATTTAAACTGCTTGCTCAGCTCCTCAACCATCTCACCATCCTCACTCAATATAGTCCCATTTACTTCCAGTGGCCCAATTGTGCTTGAAACTTTACTTAGCTTGTAGAAACTAAAGAACTTTTTACTGTCCCCATTACAGTTCCTAGCCAAATCCAATTATTTTGCTCGCCTTGCTGCTCTGGTTTTCTGCTTCACAGCATCTCTAGCTTTTTGATATGACCTTAGATTTACGATATTTGAAGCTTCCTTAAATACTCTAAATGCATCGTTCTTAGCCTTAACTGATCTCATCAAATCTGGTGTAAGCCACGCTGGCTTTCCTACCCTTCTCTTGCGCCTTTGCTTTTCGGGGACATGTCTAATCTGAATTTCTCTCAAGTAAGATTTGAGTTTTTCCCACATTTCACAGGCATTTCAATACAAAAATTATTCTTCCCATTTTATGGCACTTAAAGTGCAGTCAAAGTCTGCCCTGTTAAAATTTGGAATCTTTGCCAAATTATCCTTGATTGTCCCCGCTATTTGTACCTTAAATCGCACTATGTTATGGTCACTTCTTCCCAGAGTTTCTCCTACAGTCAAGTCTTGAACTAAATCACTTAAATCTGAGAAGACAATGTCCAAGAATGAGCCCTGTCTGGTTGGTTCCGTTACAAACTGGTGTAAGAACAAGTCCTCTTCAAGGCATTTCCTAAACAGTTTACATGATGGGGAGCCAACACCAACATTTTCATATCCTTTTAGATTAAAGTCACCAAGAATAAGGCATTTCCTCTGAAAGTTTCTACTGATTTCCGCGCAAATCACCTTATCGAGCTCCAGTTGCTGAGAATGTGGCAAGGTTCCTGATCGATACAAAGCTCCTATCCTCAGTTTATTGCTGTTGCCTTTTCCCACAGCAACATCAAGCCAAATGGGCTCCACAGACACATTTTTAACCCCATCTGCTATTTTTTTAGAACTGTATAAGCTATTCACATAGAGCATTACACCACCCCCTTTCACTGCTGGACCCCTATTGCATGAAAACATATTGTATCCCTGGATCTCATAGTCCTGTAAGTTATCACCAAAATATCCCTCACTGACCCATGCCTCAGTGATGCAAACAAAATCTAGTTTCTCCTCAGCAACATAACACTTGAACTCATCGAATTTGGATCGAACGCTCTGAGCATTAGGCATCATACACTTAACAAAAGTTCCATAACCCTCTTTGGCTTTTTCATGTTGAGTAGCTCCATCATCTCTGGATGAGCTACCACTCTGCCCCCTTGATCTACTGCTACCCCTATTTGCTGACTGTGAGGTTCTATTGCCTATGCTGTCACTATTGCCATATCCCTGAGATGGAAATGCCAATTCTTCCCTCCCCACCCCATTATCTAGTTTCCCTGAAGGACATGTTCATATACTTTGCCTAACACTTGCACCCCCTTCTCGGAGAAGTGCAGGCCATCCCTCTGATAGAGGTCAGATGAGCCATAAAACCTGCACCACTTGTCCACAAAGGTCAAACCTAACTCATTGCAGAGCCTACCTACCCTGGCATTGGCTGCCAGTGCCCTACAGCTCCACTCAGGGGAGACTCCAGCCCTAGGCAGAATAGCTATCACAATAACTCTGCTATTGCTTCGCTTCAGGGTGGTAAGTACAGCTGTAGATCGTACAATGTACATCTGGACAAAGCATAAGCAGACATACACAAGGATATATACAGAAACACACAAGCACACATGTACATGCAAAATTATATATATATATATATATATATATATATATATATATATATATATATATATATATATATATATATGTGTGTGTGTGTGTGTGTGTGTGTGTGTGTGTGTGTGTGTGTGTGTGTGTATGTGTGTGTGTATGTGTGTGTTTGTTTGTGTGTGCATATGTGTGTATTTTCGTACACACACATGTATGTACAATATTCATTTCGCGTAGTTTTTTTTAATCAATGTACAAGTTATCAATATAACTGATGACATAGCTTAATAACAATACCCAGTTTTCGAACACCACAACTTTTCGGCCAACCGTGTACAGGTACACACACATGCTGGGTGGAAAATGCTGGTGAACATTGGTGTCTTGCTGCCGGTTCTTCAAAAGCATTTTGCTCATCATTCAGGGCACCCAAGTTAACTCTGTTGATGTCGGATTATGTTTCGTTCGATTCATGTGCAGGAGCATAGTATCCCTCTTTCCCTCTCCTCCCCGTCCTTCTTCCCTCGCCTTCAAGATATCTCGAGAACTTCACGTCTGATTTCCTGACAAAATAGCGCAAGCGAACCATTGTGGCCATATCAGACCATCTAGATCTTCAAAAGTTCAAACGTTCGGTGAGGCGGTGTCAGGAACCCCAAAAGGACATATGTGTGCTGTTTGAGGACGCATTTATGGTGTTCCTTTTCCTATATAATCTCATATGATTATGATCACGTGTTCAATCATTGCATGAATATATTGTTTCTAGAGCCCCATGTTATCACATCGAATCTAAAATATGACGCGGATTCGATGGCGTCGCCGGAACCCGGACAAAACAAGGACAAAACAAGGAACTCAAAAGGTCACCCTGGAACCGCAATTCGCTATAAAATGTGTTAACAATCCCAATTCAGTGCTTATGTGCACTGAATTGGAATTGTTCATATATATAGAAACACACAAACACACATATACATGTAAATATGTATATATATATATATATATGCTTATATGTATGTTGTTTGAGGACGCATTCATGGTGTTCTTTTTCCTATATAATCTCATATAATTCTGATCACGTTTTCAATCATTGAATGAATATATTGTTTCTAGAGCCCCATGTAATCACTTCGAATCTAAAATATGACGCGAATTCGATGGCGTGGCCGGAACTCGGACAAAACAAGGACAAAACAAGGAACTCAAAATCCCACCCTGGAACCGCAATTTGTTATAAAATGTGCTAATAATTATAATTCAGTGTTTGCTAAGCCTGACATTTTTGCACACCTTTCTGTTTATGCGTGTCCCTCAAAACTACCTCTTGTTTTTTACTCCCTGTGCAGGCCTCTGGTTTTCTGAAGCAGTACTTAATGAAGGCCATGTTATCCAAGGACAAAAATAGCAGCCATCATATGCCACTTTTAGTGTAATCACCGAATATATGACGATATGGCGTGGCCGACTGGACAAACACCAACCTGGGATAGGACAAAAATAGCAGCCATCATATGCCACTTTTAGTGCAAAGTAACACCGAATATACTGACACGTGGCTAGACTGGACAGAAACGGAAAACTGACCGAACATGCTTTCTTAAGCGCCCCCCTGAAGCCGCCTATGCTAAGACTCGGACCTATATCTTTTGGCAGAATGAATAAGTAGGCTATTTAGAAATAGTCAATAGGTTTCAAGGCTACAGCAAAATAATTCGAAAATCACAAGCGAAGATCTTCAGTGGGTGGAATATTCGTATGGAAGTGGGGTTAAACGCATACATCAACTGCCCTTTTCACAAACAAATTACATAATATATCATTCAACCGAAATTCGCCAGGGATGTGAATGTGAATTCCTGGACAACCGTCATTAGCGGCTCGGCTCAAATGACGGTCCAGTGACTCTGCAGTCGACGCACACACGTTGCTAAGCAATAGAAGCGTTCTGGGATCGGATTGTACACGTCACAAATGACGTGGGCTGACCGTCAGGGATGTTATTACGTTTTTGTCAGCTTCGCCTGCGGGGAGGAATTTGAGTGGGCTGTGTATGGAAAAGGATATGGATACGGGTTTTCAACTAAATGAGAAAGCATAGTGAAGATATGCAATATGTTCTCTAGTCGAAATGAAATGACATCAAAGGCAGGTGAACAGCAGTTCAAACTTATTACATTTAGGCTTCGTGGTGCCAGAAATACTTATCCGGGTAGTATTACAATTTCTCACTTTCCGGATGAGAAAAGTGGTTGCTGTTTGCCTAATAGGAAATTGTCAGAGTATCTAACATTGTTTGTATCTGGTTACATTTAATGCTGCGTTGGTTGAAGATGAATTATTGCACTGCTACTTACATAATGTAGGGGAAGCCGGGTAGGCCAGACATCCTTAGCGCTTTCGGGTTTGTGTAGAACACTACACAAGATTTGCCAGCTATTGATATGTTGATTGCATCTTGGAGTTTTGGGGTTTGTTTTCTAACAAACTTAAATATTTGAGTAGGAATATATTATGCCATATCAATGTGTGTACGACATAATGTTTTACTGGGTAGGTAGGCCCACGGCGTAATGTCGCTCATGCATTTACCGAAGATGTTCTTACCCATTTAAAGACATAGAATCTTCCCCGGTAGGCTCAATTGATACCAACGAAGGCTTGGGCGGCTATATCCAAATTACGAGTCGTCTTAGGTGAAATATCGCATATTTGGCGGCATGAAGCACTGAATGGCTCCTGAAATTCGTAGAGGATACTAATTAAGTTTTAGAGGAAGTGTACTTTTGTATTTTAGCCATTGTATTTAGCTTTTGCTTCTGCCTACAATGGAATAATGGTGTTGTGTTCATGTATTAACTTTCGCCGGACTGGGAAGGCTCTCGAGATGTGCCCCCTCGCCTCCAGGTTCTTCCGGCATAGCGGACGGATGAGTATACACGGAGACACGAAACTTTTGTACCCTCTTATACATCTGTTTTGCATATCTTGGACAAATTTCATGCCAAGATCGTCGGTCATTCGCCAATGACGGGTCAAAGAGAAGCATGTTCAAAAATATACAAAGTGCCGCCATTCGGAGTAGTTGCAACATACCAAGACCAGACGGCGATCATGCTCAGAGGCGCAGTCAAGGGGGCCGACATTGTTTGTAATTCTGGACAAGTAATGTTGCTGATAAACACGTTGGACTTCGTAATCAGCTTTCTTGAGACCCACAGATATTGATAAACATTGTGTGTTTGCATAGCAGGATACAAAAAAAATGCAATATTACTCATAAAGAGTCAGTTAAATCCAGAACTTTACCTTTTCTTTGCGTCTCGCATTCGACCTTGAACGGAAAAGACAGTCAGCTGAGCTTCTCTTGCTTCAATTCCGCCCGGGAGAGGGCGAGGCGGTATTACCCCGAAGGCGGTGCTACGTCGGCTTCGAATATGTATCAGGAAAAAACAATATATAGCTATTGTTCTTTCTATGCATCTTCACATTTATCAAAGCGAAATTCTCAAAGTCCAAATAAACATAGATAATTGTGTTGATGTCATAGTTGATTAGGAGTTGGGAATTTGCGTGATGTAGCCAGTGAGAAAATGGGGCACACGCTGCTGCGCTCGCGAGCCTCCAGCAAGCAGCATATTTCTTTGAATGCCTTTATTAGAAATACATAAACATGAATTATTGCCTTCTTTCGAAGTAAGGTAAACGTAGTTTGAGGAGTGCTTAATTACCTTATCGTCTCAAACTACCCCACTGGGCATTGGGCAATTTAGGCTGGAGGACTTTAAAATTGGTAATGTTCTGAAAGAGGTTCGGAGCCACTACTATTGACCAATTTGGGTTCGCTCTTCAGATACTTGGCAAAAGAGCTGCAACCGTAAGTGCTTCATGGAATTATTGATGGTGCCAACATGTGCTCAACCACAGTGTTGCACCGGTAATACCAAACGTACATGAGCTCCCACCCCTGATAACAACTGTCAATCGACCAGTGAAAAACTGGCAATCACCCCGCTTAGCTTCTGTGTTCCATCGTACTCTACATCGTTCACTTATGTCAACTGCTTTTTATTGGTATATGTCAGCTGCTGATTTGAATGAATATTATTAAGTTAGCCTTCTCTGGACCAGATTTACTAGGAAGCATTAAATATATATATGAATAATGCTATACACGGAAATCCAACTGCTGTTTTACATCCAGGCAGCTGGGTGCATTTAATTGTTAAAAAGAGCGCACATGAAGAAGTGAGGTTTTTCATTTCAGAATACAAATATATAAGTACAACGATGGAATTTAGAGGTCACTGAATTAATAGCATCGCAACTTGAGATAACAAGATACCATGCTCCATGATTGGAGTGGAATACGCTCGCTTGCCAGGAAGTGTGCATGCTTAATATCCACGTGTTAATATTTGGAAGTGAAGTATTTTGTTAAATCATCGGTTACGTCGTAGAATAGGAATAGTCGTAGAATAAGTCGTTAGGATAGGAAACAATTCAAGGGGAGAACTTTTTTTGATGGGCTAAAATTCGGCTGTGAAAGGCAACGGCCAATGGTCCTAAGAAAATCATATGTAAACCCAAACGATAAAATACGTGTTTTCCCTTGCTTAGTTTATTATGCTCCAAATTTCCCAGTACATTGCTCAGTAGTCGGTCACCAATAAAATGCAAACAACAGAGAGAAAGGATGGACTTTCAGCAAATGAACGAGTCTGGCCTCTTAAGCCAGAGGTTCTACTGGCAAGAGGAAAATGTGACATCCAAGGTAAGCCCATAATAATCATGATTATAATTTTGCAGGTAAAATTCAAGATGTATATTTTGAAAATTAATCTAAGTTGAGATACCATCAGGAATATTTGTTCATTCAATGCGACGGTAATACTGAAATGCCCTTGGATAAGCAGTGTGTAGCAGCATGTCCCTTGCACAACATGTGTTTTTGCGCTAAGTTCGTGCACTTATTGTTTCTTCATTTGTCCTGTACATTTATAAAGGTAGAGATGACGTGCACGTTTACTCATTGCGGTAAACGTTATATTTCGTGCCGTTTAAGGAAGAGAAGAGAAAGCCATCCGCGGCGCCATCAAAGAGGCGGTCACCACATACAGAAAGGAAGCTGTTATGCTTGAGGAGAAGAACATGGGAGAGAGAAAACGTATGGTTCAGTTGCTCAACCAGTCTTCGGAGGAAGCTGAAGAAATACTGTTAAGGAAATGCGATTCTGGTCAACAGAAGCTCCTCAAATACCGTGGCAAAGATGCTCAGGTAAATACCAGCAACTGTCTGAACCTATCCACATGCTGCATGCTGGTACCACGTGGTTGGTTCAACACCCTCAAGAGACATAGATATATGAGTATGTAATGTTTCAGCAGGTAGCCAGTCGTAGGAATGGGCATCTGCAGTCATTTTATTTGAACGGTGTTAGTGTCGATCTATAATACGACCGGCACCACTCACCAACACCAGCACTAAACATCACAGCATCACCACCAGTCGTGTCCAACCTTTTACTGTCGACAACGACCACAAGCCATTGTTCCCCAATTGCTTGTGGGACCTGAGAGGACAGCCACTACCACAGGGCTTACAACTATAGCGACAATGCATTTATCACTCGACCAGCACTTCCATGTACGCTGCCTTGCCTGGTCCTTGTCCAAGTTCGACGACTCAGCCTGACATCTGGCATCACTTATGCTCCTAGTTGGAATGAGATCTGGTGTCTAGCTAAGATTAGCATTAATGTATTTGGGCAGGCTTGATAGCTGACTCCACTAACTGTTCGACAATGTTGAGCTGCGGATCTAGAAAGTGCGTGTCAAATTAGCGGGACAGCTGCTTGAGCTGACTGTTTCCTTCTCACTGTGTGAGCTTACGTGTGAGCTTCCTTCTCACTGTGTGAGCTTACGCAGTGACGACTGCGTCGCGACAATAGCACAAGTTGCACGCAGCCCATCGGGTTTCAGACAATCAACTGAAGTTGTATTATTTTACACGAGGAAGCTGCTAAAAAATATTTCAAAGCCCAACAAAACCCCATGACAGTCCTCGTGTAAGAGGGTATCCACATACACGCATGTTCGCATGTTCGTCTGTCTATCGGTTTGTCTTTCTGCATGTTGGCAAGGTCACCAATACCATTTTAATCTGTAGAAAGGCAAACAGATAAAAGACAGACAACATGCGCTGACATGCGGGTATGCAACGGCCACGTTCTATTGACCGAACGTTCTTTTGCGCATTGGTGGGAAGTGGTAGGAAAATTGAGCTGGTTGACGTAAATTGCATAGTTTCAGTGACGATGTAAACAGCATGGTGATCCTGAGACAACTTGCATTTACGTCATGACTAGCTCGTTGTTTGGTTCGTCCTCCTGCTTGGAGTTAACCATGTGAGGATTTTCGTCGTTGCGAATAGATTTGTTTGATATGCATTTGGTAGGTTTATGCCATAGGTGGAGGTTCTATCGATTTTAAGGCACTCGACTCTCTCAAATATTCGGTTGTGTATGGTTTGCCGTTTGATGAAAGCGATTTGGAGGAACACATCGTGATCATTCGGAGATAATTGGGCTGAGTTTGGGCATCGGAAGGTATTGGGGGAGGGGAACCTGTTGAGAGGGTGAGAGGTTGCGGCGCGTCTTATTTTCGCCTGAACTTTCGTTTGCACAATATGGTGATCGGTTAAACAGCATGGTGATCCTGAGACAACTTGCATTTACGTCATGACTAGCTCGTTGTTTGGTTCGTCCTCCTGCTTGGAGTTAACCATGTGAGGATTTTCGTCGTTGCGAATAGATTTGTTTGATATGCATTTGGTAGGTTTATGCCATATAGGTGGAGGTTCTATCGATTTTAAGGCACTCGACTCTCTCAAATATTCGGTTGTGTATGGTTTGCCGTTTGATGAAAGCGATTTGGAGGAACACATCGTGATCATTCAGGAGATAATTGGGCTGAGTTTGGGCATCGGAAGGTATTGGGGGAGGGGAACCTGTTGAGAGGGTGGAGGAGGTTGCGGCGCGTCTTGAATTTTTCCGCCTGAACTTTCGGTTTGCACAATATTTAACGTGAGGAACAGCAGCATTGGGGATCAAGTCAATTTTCCTCTCTCCAAGAAGAGAATGCGAAGCAGCGTCATCGTTACTCCCCTTGAAGAATCGAAGATTAAACATGGAGCGCTATGACTAAGCTTCCCTGGGACACTATGGGCGAGCAACCCTCACGCGTAGTGAATACCCCACCCTCAGCAGTGCTGGGCCATCGCAGTACTTGTCCTCGGACGAGTATTGCAAGCTCTGGCCGTCAGTTAGCGTCCGTAGCCGCTAACTGACGTGTGGCCCGTGATAGTTGGTGCTGCCCGTGCGTCAGATATGCCAAAATTCTCAGATGTAAACAAACTAGTTGCCCAGACCTACCCTGCCTCACAGTGGGGTAAGTGTTCCGGTCGATTTGTTTACATTGTCACGGCCTTGGGTCGTTACCGGGTTTAGCCAGCTGATTGCAACAGACAAGTAGGCACTGCCTATTGGCGAATCCATGTTGGATCCGCTTTCCCGCCAATCGTGGTGCTAAAGGTAAATTATGGGTAAGCAAGACACGCGCGACTGCGTGCACGGCGTTACTGTCGATGAACATCAATTCCAGACTGCCTAGTTTATACTGGTTTAGTTTATAATGCAGACTAACTCTTCACTAAAAACCTATTTGCTGCTTAGCATTATTATCCATAATTGCAATTTTGGAACAAAATGCAAATGTTGGGGTTCAAAATCAATGCATAGTACCATATATCAGTGGTTTCAAATAGTTACATCAGAATCTGGCACGCAACTAGCTACATTCCAGATATTAGTGTTTATGCATATAACAGTGTTAGTTGACAGATCTAGCATACGTACTAAGCTAGTTTTATCGAATAATTCATCCGAATTAAGATGACATATCGGTACATTTAATGGCACACATCGATCAGAATTGATTTTTCCTTCCAACTGAATCATTTTCATCACTGTCTCATCAAGATATATATGACACAGATCGCACCTAAACCGAAGTTCCATAGTTATGAACATTGGTTAAACTATGTTGACCCCGGTTGCCCTTGAAACCGCCCCTGTTCATGTGATGTTGCATAACGGACCGTGTAGCTAGGTCTCGCCTCGAGCAGTGGCTGATGAAAGCTGGTGCTGCCGGGTCAGTCGTTGGTGAGTTGCTGACATGTGTATCATGTGTATCTTGATGGTTCGCCTCCGGTGTCGTATTTTCTCTATTGACACGTGCCACAAATGTTCAGCCGGATATATGCTTGTCAGCATCATCATAATATTAGCTTCTCTGCTTGACATTCCACTTTGGGAGGGAGGAGATGGCGATGAAGATAGACATGGGAAGGGGGAGTTGAAAGTCTGCAGTACGATATCGATGTGGTCACCGGTGATGGCGCCCATAGCCACAACATTAACACTTAACAGCGGAAGTCTTCACAGAGTTTAATCCACAACATAACGATGTGAGCTGGGCCAAACAAAAGCTTCACTAGTCTGAACACCGTAGAGAAAAAGTGGCATGTTTTATTGTTGTTGTTTTTTGTTTGGGAGGGTGGTGCGGGTTACTGTCACCCTACCCATTAATGATGAGGACAGCAACTGTGCGTCATAAACTGATCTGGGTTTCGCATGGAACAATGGCTACAATTGACCGGTAACTTCCAATGATTTCTCCCGTCTAAACTAACTTTAGCTATTCGGCTGTTACTAGCATCGAAGTTTCCCAGCTCTGCTATCGTACATGTGATGATGTTGACACCGAAGCCACAGGAACAATCTGTGTGATGTCACCAGATGCAGAACTGGCGGTACCGATTTGTGTAAGCAAAACGGAAAAGTACGTTTAGCTTCGAGACATGATCCTTGACGTTTCTCTTGTCAAAGTATGACCGTTGCTTCGATTAACCTCCGATAGCTGTTTTCGACAAGCCATGCCTTGCATTTTAGGAGAGACAAATGAGTTTAAATAATAGAATGAGAAAAAGTGTTTCTATAACTTGGTGTACTATCCAGTTCAATTTGACGACACGGGACGCTTCGGGAAATATTGACCTTTGACCTGCCCAGAAGTGTCACGGGTTGGCCGATGGGATAGAGATTGGGCATTGTTCGATTATCTGGTGACACGCACCGCACTGACCTTTGTCCCACGACTATATCTCAATCAGGAATGAAATGGTGACTGGTGACAGCCACCACCTCCAGCCTCAGATGGCAAGGCTGGCAAAATCCGCTCTGGTGTAAGCAGGAGCTAAGCGACACCACTACCGCACTCTGCATGAAAACGACCCCTACATTAACACGAGAAAGGCAGTATGTGCGTCGTAATGGGGGGGGGGGGGCAATGCCGTCAGAGGCGCCATGAAGCACCACAGGCTGAAACTGCTGCGGCCTTTGAGCCTGCTGCAGGTCCGGCCAGTTGAATTGAGAGTGTCAAACACAGTCAAGCAAACGCTTCAAGACAGCTGCGTTCAGCGGCGTCGCTTTGTCGCCAAGGGGGTGGGTCACTAGCGCCCTGAATCATTGATTTGACCCCCATTCAAGCTGAAGCTTAACCTTTAAGCCCACATTGGGCTATTGGGCCATTGAGCGTACACTAGATACAAATGGTTTTCGGGACAGCTGTGGCCATCAAAAATGGTCGCTTGCCCACCACCAGCCAACCAACTTCATAAAGTGACACCCATTGTTGCGCTTTCCATTGATCACAGCGCCCGTGCAAGTCCTCTGAAGGCTCAGACTCCGTTCATGGCTCGCTATTTGTGATCACCTGGCAGAACCACGACCAAAAAATGGATGCTGGCCGGATTTGAACCATCTGCACAAGCACCTACACATTCCATAAATGTGGTGGCCGGTGTAAAATCTGGGCATTCGGACGGCCGACCGCGTCACTCGAAATGGTAATTTGTGCTGACACAATGACCCACACTTTGAGCCGATCTTCTTCTGCTACCAGCAAAACTGGGAGGGAGTGGATTCCGTTCTTGCACCACCGTGGTACTGTGGTATTGGCAAACGAAGAATTCCAGGATTGTCCAAGAGAGCTACAACAAATGTGATAGGGTGCTGCTACTCGCCTTGCTACATGCAGTCGTTTCGAGTAGGCATGGAATGTTGCTATGGTAACGGTCAGTATCACTACATAACCACACAGCGGAAGAAGTTCAGGTTACTAACCGGCATTTGATGTCAAGCAATCAATGCATATTTTCATTTCAGAATGTCTCGGACAACATCGACGAAGAAGTCGCCCTCCTCCGAAATGTACTCAACGACCTAACCAACAAGAAAAATCAGCGCACCCGAACGCTCCTGGATCAGCAGGTAATCAGCGCACCCGAACGCTCCTGGATCAGCAGGTAATCAGCGCACCCGAACGCTCCTGGATCAGCAGGTAATCAGCGCACCCGAACGCTCCTGGATCAGCAGGTAATCAGCGCACCCGAACGCTCCTGGATCAGCAGGTAATCAGCGCACCCGAACGCTCCTGGATCAGCAGGTAATCAGCGCACCCGAACGCTCCTGGATCAGCAGGTAATCAGCGCACCCGAACGCTCCTGGATCAGCAGTAATCAGCGCACCCGAACGCTCCTGGATCAACAGGTAATCAGCGCACCCGAACGTCCTGGATCAGCAGGTAATCAGCGCACCCGAACGCTCCTGGATCAGCAGGTAATCAGCACCCGAACGCTCCTGGATCAGCAGGTAATCAGCGCACCCGAACGCTCCTGGATCAGCAGGTAATCAGCGCACCCGAACGCTCCTGGATCAGCAGGTAATCGATCGCACTCAATGTCTAGCGAGGACGTGTTGTCAGCTGGGCCTGCCTGTGCCTGCTTAGTCCACTCAACTGCGGTAGTTCGCAGAGCCCTGCACACCATCCACATCACTACACTTCTCAGTCGACCTGACCCGACATTCAGTCATAACGCGCGCGCGCTAACAACTGAGTCGTCCTTGGCCACGATCAAAGTCGGCCTTCTGGCTAGCGGCCGGATGGTTGCCGTGGCAGTCAGGGGGGAGGGGGTCTAGTCGTGTCGTATAGCGACCAGTCGTGTCGGAGGGTGACCAATCGTAGCACCGGCCAGCTGGACAGACGTGCAGTGCGTCGACGTGTGACCGGAGTCGCGGTCAGAGCGCCGGGAAGGGCCAAAACGGATGGAACTGACCCGAATGGAGGCCACGTTTGGTTCGCCCACGCGTGGCCACCTTCGTGGACACGCAGCCCAGCCCCACCTGGTCGTCGGTCGTCGGTCGTGGCGGCCGACGATGACAAATATTTGCCGAGCGGGTTAGCTGACGGTCGGTGATCGGGTCTGTTCCACCGCCGTGACCTCCCCATGCAACGGAGACACCTCTCCCCAGCGACATGGGCACCTCTTCCCAGCGACATGGTTAGTCGTGGTCGACACTGGCGCGTCCTGGTCTGAGCGCCTCCCCCCCCCTCTCCACGGAACCATCAATTCTCGCGAAATTGTATCTCGCCAACTCGCTCACGTTCGTGACTTACTCATGCAGGCACAAGCTTGAGTGTGGGTTTCTCCCTCAAGGGAAATCGCAAGTGCGAGTGAAATATGTTCACGCGGTTACCCGCGAACAACGCATGTGCGCAGTGTTGGTGGCTCTCGGTGGGATGGCTTCTGTGTTCAGAGCGCCTTTGGAGGGTCGCGGATGTGTCCTTTGCACATCTATATATGCATGCCAGGATGAGTTTATTTGTCTGTTGACTTGCATGATTGTATTCCTCTTCGCAAACTGTGGCGGAACTGCATGCCTTGATGAGGAAACCAGCAGTGTGCCAGCCAAAATTACCAGCAGTGTGCCATACCAGCAGTGTGCCAGCCAAAATTCTGTAAAAATGTTGCTGTTGATCAGATTAGAATGAATGCTTCATAATTGTCGACAACCGTGCGCAGAGTGTCGTTTTTAAACCAGATTACAATACTGCACATCTTTGCAGTGCATTTTCGCTTACCGAATCTTCCCTTGAATGTTATTAAAACCCATGCATAGTCAGTTCTGGGGTCAGCCTACGTTACTAGCTTGGTGACTTTTCGGCTCTCACACAGAACAATCTCACAGAACATTCCCAACTAACAATTGCTGGTGAACTTAATATGTTAAGATGCGATGGGAAAAGTAAGATAGAAGAATAGTTAATGTTTGTACAGGGGATAAATATATCCTGACTGACTTGCGCGTAGGAACAGAGGGCACAAGCCTCCGCCCCCGCCCCCGCCCCAATATTCCCAGATCTTAACAATTAACCCCATGGCGCAGACTAGACACAATTAACAAATCGGCTTCATCCTTTCAAATGTTCTGGCCGCTCCTACGCTCATTCCTACTGACTTCGGTTATGACTACTTTTTACTTCGCTGATGCTAAATATGGCAACCAACCTGGAAATTAGATATGCTCCTTATGTTGTTTTCCTTTCTTAGTTGGAGATGCCGCAACTTTAATTAATTGAATTGGTGTTAATGTGAGAGTGTTGTGAGACATGAGGATTGAGGGGGAACCGACCACTACCGCCTCATTGTCAGAGGGTCACGCAACTGCTCAAAGTACTGCGATTGCGCCTGGGCGATAAGTGGTGACGCGTCAGCTTCGATGCTGCATCACTAAGCGTAGAAACATGCCCGTCGGTCAGAGGCAAAACATCAATCAACGTGAAACGATCGACAGATCACACACAGACGTCATGAGTGCCCCGCCGTCGGCCAGCACGCAATGGCGAGACCTCAGACTCGCAAAGGTTGAAAACCCGATGGCATGGGTTCCTTCCTAAAACCTAAAGCTTCCTAGAAGTTCCTTCCCGAAACCCGACTCGGGGCATATTTCCTTTCTAAAAAGTAGTGCACAATTCGTAAGGATTGTCCAAAAGTAGCTTTAAGTAGCTAAAAACTTTGGTAGTGCACATTTCGTGCCGTCCGCATCTCTAACGGTTTTCGCATCTCCTTGCCAGGGCACAATCTACTAATGTCGTCAAACTCGCAAAATTAAACCACGTTCCTGTTCCATTGCTGTTCAGGAACGTGAGTAGTCGCGGCGGTTTCCACCAACATCTCGAAAATACGTCATAAAATTGGTGACGACAGAGGGACGATAACTCGTGGCCTTCGCGTCAACAGGCCCCAGCGACAGGAAATGACCAAACCGCGACCAATATCTGTAAGGGACCGTAAACCGTGATATCGTTAAAAACAAACAAATTATCCAAATGTCACCTATTTCACTTCCCATGACACATTTATGGCCTTCTTGTTTTCTTCAAAATAAAGTGCTCCCATATGGATCATCTTCTATAGCACACACCTCAAGTTTCAACTTAAGGGCAGTCGCTGACTCATGTGTGACCACCATGGCCCCTCACACAATTATGCCTGATATAATCGTGATATATCAACAAAGGGTTTCAAAATGAGACCCACATCGACCACTTCTGCAATGCACATTAATCCACTATATCGCGATCCTGTCACCAGCGCACATGTGAGCTTGTTACCTCTGGTGTACTTGACAATATAATAATCGTGATCTATGGACGAGTAGCTTTTAAATTGCATTCATATCGGCTATGCTCCTAGTCACATAAAGTGTCATTATTTGGAGTTCATGTCAGACCCTGACATTTCGCCACTATCAACCATTACGAATTCGGCTTTACAAGAAAAAACAATGGCTAAAAAGGAAAAATATCAAAATCGGACTTTTGGAAATTCACTAGGTTAACGGAACGTCACGAGGTCGCAAGATCAAATGGGTGGTGGTTCTCGACGCACCTCATGCACGATCACGGCTAATGGCGCAAGATCAAATGTCGACTTCACAAGACCACACGTATTTGTATTGCATTGGGCAGGTCTTCGCTTTGAAATGGTGTATAGCTTTGGTAAGGTAATTGCTACCACTAAGACGAAAAAAATGAGTTTCTATATGAACTTTCTCCGTTACAAAAGTGTTCCTAATTTGGTGACCCCTTTGACCAAGAAACCGAAAAAGCACAGTATCGTAATCTGAGCCGTAGATAACCTAATGCATCCAATTTGATCAAAATTGGAGGGGGTCTGGTGAAAAATGTGGGGGTCTACCTTGGTGATTTGGCCTGTAATCGCCCTTGTGCCATCATTATAGTAATTGATGCTCTTTCAAACACTATGTTGGAGTTATTCAATCATTGAACTTTCGTAGTTTAACACGCGCACTGTAGGGGGGGGGGGCGAAATCCGCCCATCCCTCCGGTTTTTCGTATATAACTCCCGATTTTACTGGTCGATATACGCCATTTTTTGCATTCCTGCTTATAAATGTCCGGCGCGTCGTTTAAAGCAAGTAAAATGGATATCGACCGAAAAAAATTCGAGTTAGAGGCCGCTAAGTTTAAAACATTTTGTAGCGCCAGACCACAAAAATCGGTGCTGATGTGCTTCCCGTATATTGGCAATAGGGAAGTGTTCATGGCAACACTAGCGACTTGTTTAATGTATATTGTTATGCTATATAGTATCAAGGTCATGTTAGGTCACCATGGTCAAGTCAAGTCAAGTTCATGACAGGTTAATGGAACCAAACTTGGTCACCTGGAATGTTGTCATACATGCAAATGACTGTCATGCGATTGATGTCATTTTGCATGTTACTCCCTACACATCCTGGAAAGCTACTGTTTGTCATTATGTACCTAAGCGTTTCCATACTTCATCCATGTATTTCACTCCTTTCTTCGCGAAGCCGATTGCGCCGAGCCGCCCGACGGAGCAGTCGGGCGGGCGGCCCGGTTCCGGTAACTGGAACAGGTAACTGACCTGATAAAGTGCTGCTATATAGGTGACCTGAGGTCAAATGCCGTGTCTAGCATCTGTATTGCATCATTGGTCATGTCCAAAACATCATTGATGCCCATTTTGGAGCATTTAAGCACAATCACAGCGATCCATAACAATGACAAGCCAAGCCACGCAAAACAAGCAGATTGTGACATATGTGACCTCATTTGACCTTGAAGATATTGACCTAAGGTCATACAATTTTCACACAGTAGAGTTCACTGCCGTACCTCCACCCTGAGAAATTCGTTACTTCAGCTTTAATAGGAGCCGAGATATTAAGGGGCGGAATCCGCCCCCCCCCCCAGTGCGCATGATTTTCAGAGGCTTTCCAGGGCGCGTGTTAACTTGATGCTAATTGCTTAGGTTTGGACTTTTGTTGTGATCAAATTTGACATTTCGTTTTCTACCTCTTCCTAATTTATTGATTTGCTTACAGGCAGGAGCATTGATAAGTGGTTTAGCAAATAAGTACTGACAACGCCTGATTGGCACACTACATCATTCTTATTAATGAAAAAAAGTTATCTAAGAGTGAGCTATAATTTTGGCTATTTCCGGTGGGTTTTGAAATGCTTGACAGAAACTGATATGAACTGAGCAATGTCATCAATATCAATTGTACATACCAATTACATTTGCAATATGTTTTATATAGTGAAGAAGTTTAACATTCAAATCCCTTAGCAACATAATCAATATGTTGCATTCTTCGAATGCACGAAATATTATTTCGCGCGATCCCAAAAAAAACTACATGATGGAAGCTACGCGGTTGGTATAATTCTCCTATCATGAGAGTGGTGTAGTCCCTGATACATTTTCAGCAAAAGTCGTTGAAAAGTAGCAAGTCGATGATCAGGAATTTGTTCAACCAAGATGAAAAAATGTTCAACATAATCTTGAAGCCTCCTGCCACATGCAAATAACTGACCAATCCATTTATATAATTCAGAAGAAAAGTTTCATGCTCATCAAGTTTATTCTTAATTGACCTTGTACTAATGTGTATAATATAAATGATCATCTGAATTTAAAATATGGTGTACGGAGTAATACTGACGCTAATATCAAATTAATTCAGATTTATAGCAGCTTTTATCATTATCCGTGCCATAGTTTAGCTGTAGAGAATCAATCTTATATCCAACGGGACTATTCCTTTCCCAGCTTGAAATACGGCAATAATATCATGCGTGTTTTCAACCTGAGGATTATCCTGCATGGCCCTCAAAGTGTGTCAACTTGTATTTTAGTCTGTGTATAGCAAGCACAAACTTAAGCCTCCCAGTGCAATGTGTCAGGCAGACGGTGATCTTCATCCTAGGGTTGGCTGAGCTGCAGAACCTGCTGGGAGATCACCTGTCATACGATCGTGTTGGTCTTTTCGCACCGGAAAGCAGTTCGGCTGCTCCGAAACCGAGTCGCCATGCCCCAGGGAGTTGCCGTCAGCCACATGTCTGAACGTCCGAGCTCGACTGCATTGGGTCGGCGTCAATTGTGCGTCAGTCGGCAGGCAAATTTCCGGCCTGCCTGCCTGTCCACGTTGCCGGTTGGTGCGTCACATAGCGCAGAGGCAGCGGCCGGTCCGCCACCCGGCGCCGTGCAGCACTGCCGACTGGCTGCTGCTCCTGGCGCCACAATTTCCGGTCACACTGAACTTTTGGGCTCAAAATATCTAGAATTTCCTATTGGCATAGATGTTGAATTTGTTCCTAGCGGGACGACTAGAGTCCATATAGCTAGACATCGAGTGTCCGCCTATGATATGGCCGTTCAGCTGCCTACCAGGTCTAGGGGTAAGATGCTCGTCTCACAATCGAAAGGTTGTGGGTTCGAGTCTCACCTGTCGCTACTCTTCGCCCGCGACCGATCGGCGTGAGAGATTGGCTACGCCACATGACTCAACGGTCGACGTGTCGTAAAACCAATAACCAACCAACCAACCAGCCTACCAGGGGAGCATACTGTGTCAATATTTCTATCTAGCTCCGTTCTGTTTTTAAGTCAGTTGGGAGAAGATGATATATCGACCTCAATGGCCGCCTCATTAGCGTCAGCAACACTGCCAGAATGTGGGTCAAGGTTGTGTGCAATTGTCCTCCCTCCCCAGACAGGCTAATTCCGTCATTGGCGGATCTACGTATGGGCAAACAAAGCAAATTGCTTGCCCAAGCCACCAAATTGTTGTCTTTTTCTTTCTTGAAAGTCTTGAAAGTCCTGAAAGTTGAAAGTCTTGCAGTCTTGAAAGTTCGCACGAAGCAGCGTTTTATCTTGAAGTTTAGGAACATGCAATTTGGCAAGCATGTTGGCATGCATGGATAATACAGACGTGAGGTATCCAAGTATCAAGTGTTTTGAAAATTCCAAAAACTTTTCGAAATTACCCCTCCTCCGCCCCAACCGGTTTGTCACTCCCAACACAAGATTTCTGGGCCTGGCCTGAACACTACATATGATCACGCAACACCATGCGTGCAGGTATTGACGAGGCCAACTGTGGGTTTCCATAAACCCCAATTCAAGATATGGTTAGGAGAGGGATTGCAACCCAATCTTACTTTTGGGTAACTAATTTCATTGGCTTTTTATATTAATTCGAGGGCTTCCACATAAAGAATCATGCATGCAGTACAAAATATATTCAGCCCAGACATGGCTTCGAAGTAGGTACCTGCTAATTCTGCTTCCAGTCTCTTTTTGACGATTGCCATGGAATGAACAATATGAATGAATTGGAACTAGCATGAAGTATACGAAAAGAATGATGTGGTATGTAACAGTGCCGGGCGACTTTCGAGTTTGTGACATTTACATTTATACAAACATGATAATTCATCTTTAGCAGTGCCTAGTCACTGGCTACAAAGGGGTGGTGAGCTCATGGTGCAGTTTTAACGTCAATAGAAACGTTGTACGACACTAAGCTGTGCTTTCTATTACTCTGTTGGGTCTTATGACCAGAAAAAGTAAATTTGGTGCGATAAATCCATAGGAGACGGTATGGTGCTGGGGCTCTGCATCAGCCTAATGTGAGCTGGGTATGCAGGTGAGGCAGTAGAGGGGAGAAATAGAGGTACTTAGTGTGGTGGTGACTGGTGAGAGAGCAACATCAACAGACCAAATATTGTCATACCCAGGTACAAGGTGTGCGTAATAAAAAGCAACCCCATGTCGGCGAGCATGCTTCTGATGCAGTGGTGAGGACAAAGTTTGGTTTGATATGTGACTCCAGGGATGCCGCCAATTAGTGTGGAAACGGGGGCTGTTGTTTCCTTCTGCTAGTGGTAATTGCGCTCAAGATTTTTTGTCGCATAAATTTCGTCAATTGGTCTCTAGCTTATTGTATCAATTAAATCATGCCACAATTTGAATTTTTGCTTGTAGAGGTTTGTTTTCTCGCCAATTCGTAGCTCTTGTCTGGAAGGATATCCGCCACACCTTCTGTGCCTTGAAATTAATTTGCGGAAGTTACTGAAAGAAGACTTTTGGAAAAGAGGATGTGTTATCCTTTCTAGCTACAATTTCACAAGGGTGCGGTAAGAATGTATGCTGGGAAAGAGGAAAAATAGTTGCGTGTGTGCTAAGGTAATTTCCCCTCCGATCATGCCATTTCCCCACAAAATTAGTCGACAACTAATCATTTTCGCACTCCTTCAGCGTGGTTCAGAAAGTGCTCCCTCCTCCCCCACCCCCATCCCATATGATTCCACTCCTAGAGTCACACTTCCACATTGTCCGATTTCACGCCATGTAAACCATCGAGTCACGTGGGCCTGTTTCTCACCGACATCTTTTTGAAGTTGCGTAACAGTTATTTCATTCGCTAGCATTATTTTCCCACTACGTAGTGCCGAAGACACCACGGTTTTCTCTTTCCCCGATCAGCCCTAGCTTTTGTGCGTTGCATCCGAATTTGCCAACTATTTTGATCCATCGAAGCACAAAGTGTGTGTGTTCATTCTCAGTTTACTACTATTCATTTGTAGTTAATATCCTTGGGTAGCATACGCTGGGGCCGGCTCGCAGCATTGGAGGACCACTTGATTTCGGGCCATGGGTCGTCAGGGAAGATTTGGATGTCTCTTATCATGATAAGTACGAGTATAAGACGCCATTACGGACGCTGGACGAGTGCAAACAAGAGGCGGGCTGTAGGGCCCACGTGCTGCATGTACATTCTCGGGCGTCATACCGATGCGACATGAGCTTGAACTTGAACATGAACGACATGGCTGACCGCAATAGGCGCACCGATGGAGGCGCACGCCAAATGGCGACCAGCGGTGGTGGAGGTAAGAGAATTGCATAAGTCAGTACGCGTATATTGACAATTGGGCAGTGTACATTCGAATTTAGGATACACGTACCCTGTCATATTCAACGGAGGAACCCGCTTCTGCAAATATTGCTTCACATTTTTGTCCAAGCGCATTGAAACTCCTTCACCGCAAATTAGCTACATTATTGTCGAAATCGGACTTTTCGACCGATGTAGAACACTTATCTTAGACGTGAATGCACTATACTGAATTGTCATACCGGCATAGACCGGCATAGGTGTGATGTCCCCTTCTGTCTAACAGCCTTACCGCTCAGTGTATGCCACACACAACCGTCAGGTACAGCAGCCTTACCGCTCAGTGTATGCCACACACAACCGTCAGGTACAGCAGCCTTACCGCTCAGTGTATGCCACACACAACCGTCAGGTACAGCAGCCTTACCGCTCAGTGTATGCCACACACAACTGTCAGGTACAGCAGCCTTACCGCTCAGTGTATGCCACACACAACCGTCAGGTACAGCAGCCTTACCGCTCAGTGTATGCCACACACAACTGTCAGGTACAGCAGCCTTACCGCTCAGTGTATGCCACACACAACCGTCGGGTACAACAGCCTTACCGCTCAGTGTATGCCACACACAACTGTCAGGTACAGCAGCCTTACCGCTCAGTGTATGCCACACACAACCGTCAGGTACAGCAGCCTTACCGCTCAGTGTATGCCACACACAACCGTCAGGTACAGCAGCCTTGCCGCTCAGTGTATGCCACACACAACCGTCAGGTACAGCAGCCTTGCCGCTCAGTGTATGCCACACACAACCGTCAGGTACAGCAGCCTTACCGCTCAGTGTATGCCACACACAACCGTCAGGTACAGCAGCCTTGCCGCTCAGTGTATGCCACACACAACCGTCAGGTACAGCAGCCTTACCGCTCAGTGTATGCCACACACAACCGTCAGGTACAACAGCCTTACCGCTCAGTGTATGCCACACACAACCGTCAGGTACAGCAGCCTTACCGCTCAGTGTATGCCACACACAACCGTCAGGTACAGCAGCCTTGCCGCTCAGTGTATGCCACACACAACTGTCAGGTACAGGAACCTGCATCAAAGCTTGCCTGCGCCAAATCACTCACGTCACGTGACATGAAGGTTTAACCACGTGACCGGTGGTTGCATTCCCAGTCCGGAGAGATGCCCACGCGAGGGAGAGCAAAGTGGCGGGAAGTCGTTTTTTTAACAGATATTGCAGGCGTTTGAGATGAAATTTTGGGATGATTGGGGATAAAAGCGAAATGAAAAGAACTGATCTAATAATTAGCTAATTAATTAAATATGTAAGCGTTGTAACAGAAACGTTTTAGTACATCTGATGCATACTGTATCAATTTGTGCATAATTATATTGCTTAGTAATGTACCTGCTCTATTTATTACTATCAGATTTCATCCCGATATTTGCTCTGAAGTAGATGCGATCTCCGTCCAACGGAACGGTTTTGCGGCTGCAGTTTCATTGCCGGCACAGGCATACGTGTGGGTTCAGCCTCCGGTCACGTGGTTATGTCTCCATGTCACATGATCTGCGCGTCCCGCGGCCGAGCAAATGAGTGGTCAGTGTCATTCCCATGGGGGGTGCCATGCTGAACGATTGTGCGCGGCATGAACTGAACAGAAATGCTGTGAGATAAAAAGGACCGTGACACGCTTCAACCTCTACACTAATTCGGCAATTACCCATAATGCATTAAGTTATAGATAAGTGCACCATATATCATACTCGTTCCTCAGCAATGCATACATCCCATCTGTAATATACTAAGAGAATGTCAGCAATGTTTAAAAGTTGACCTCAGGTAATTGATATGACCTTTTCTGAAACGTTCCAAATGAACAAAGCGTAGGTACCAGTATGCTACAAGTACAGCGCAGTGTACCAGTACTTGTACAAGTGCAGGTACTACAATTACTACAATTGTACAAGTAGAAGTGTACTAGTACCGTGACATTCAATGCATAATGAAAGGACATACAAATATGTCGGGTTTCCGACAAATTATGAGTGGTCAAACTTCCCCTCCCTCAGTGGATCGTTTGCCGTTTTGTTTGATTAGGCGCTTCGGCCTCCTCAAGCCATTTCGCACCGTTGATAAAAAATGAATAAGGTATTAAATCGCAAAAATCAGCCCATAATTCCTGGAACAATTTGGTTTCTCGTAGAAAAAACAAAAGTAGCTTGATAAGAGATGGGTGGTCGTCCCCCAACAATGAGGGCAAAAAGAATGGAATGTTGTGTGTGTGGCAGTAATGGATAAGTTGTTTTCTAGGGCCATGGTATTGCGGGCAGTATAGTAATATATGTGGGACTGTAATGTGAGTGTTACATGATGGGCATGAAGGCCGAGGTGAAGCAGAATAAATAAATCGATGTGTGAGGTAAGTATGTCCTATGCGGATGCGCGATAGGACTTTTTCTTCATGGCGGTTGATTAGAAATGATGGCGTCCGAATATCGATGACTGGTTTAATGTTCCGTAATTGGGTATGGTTTGTACTTTGTGTCCAGGTTTGGTTCCAAAATTGCCGAATGTTCTGTCGTATTGTTGATTTAATGGAGTCAAAATGTGGTGGGATTTCTGTGATGTGTGGTAATTGTAATGATTGTTTTGCTAGATGATCTGCTTCCTCGTTTCCTGGGATGCCGCAGTGACTGGGCACTCACAGGAAACGGACCTTCACGCCCATCAGATGAAGTGTTTCTAGTGATTCATAAATATAAATATGGCAATGATGTGAAAAAGAAAGTGACGAAAGAGATTGTAAAACAGATTTGGAGTCCGAACAAATGATGACGCTACGCATGGGGTGACAGAGAAAACGGTTGCGAATATAACGGAGGGCAATGAGGATAGCATGTAATTCAGCGATGAAAATTGATGTTCCGTCTGGTAATCGATGTTGTTTTTTGTATGTTCCGGAAACTACGGCATTTCCTGTAAGGTTAGCATCTTTCGATCCGTCTGTAAAAACAAATGGAACATGGTAATAGCGAGACCGAATTCGGTGAAATTTTTGTTTGATATATTCCGGAAAAAGCTGTGATTTTGGAGTGGTGGTGAGATATAAAATGTGTCGTTCGGCTATCTGCCACGGTGGTGTAGTCGGTGGAGAAAGAGAAGTAATGGGTGCAATAGTGAAATGAAGTTGTTCAGAGAATGTTTTTATCCGAGAAGCTATGGTGAGACCAGTTCGTTTTTCCGCTGTACCTAAATAATGATGATGTAAATTTGGGAGAATTTGTAATGACGCGTGTGTGGGGTGGTTTGCGTGAATTTGAATTTTGGAGGCGTATCTAAGTGTTCGTTGCATTATACGGAGAGCTAGTGGAGGAATTCCCGATTCTGCTTGGAAATAAATAATGGGTGAAGTAGTCATTGCACCGAGTGCGATACGAATAAATTTATTTTGAATGGTGTCTAATATGTGTAATGAGGATGTGCTAGCACCGGCATATACTACGGATCCATATTCAATTGTGGGTAGAACTAAAGATTTGTAAAGTAGTAGAAGTGTATGACGGTCGGCTCCAAGTGATGAAGAAGTGATGCATCGAAATAAATTCAGTCGGTGAAAACATTTGTTCTGGATGTGTTTGATGTGTTTATGCATTGAAAGCTTACGGTCAAAAATAATACCAAGAAATTTAAACGAAGTTACAAAAGGTATATCATTGTTTCCGAGGTGAAGTGGTGTATCTGGGTTTGGGCAAGGTGTTGATTACTAAATACCAGTGTTGCAGATTTTGGGGCCGAAAAAATGAAACCGTACTTCAGGGACCATTGATGTATTTTGTCTAGTGCGTTTTGTAGGTGAAATAAACAATGCTCGTAATTTTTTCCGGAACACCAAATTGCGCTGTCATCGGCAAACAAAGAGTATGATACATTAGTAGGCATGTCAGTGAAAAGATCGTCAATGATGAAGTTGAATAAAACTGGTGAAATGCAGCTTCCCTGTGCTAGTCCATTTTGAAGAATATGTGGATCGGAGATGGCTGACCGGTACCTGATGTGGAATGGGCGAGTACCGGATAAAAAACCTACTAAATAATGAGCTAAGTGTCCTTCTATACCGAGTTGCTGAATTTTGAAAAGTAATGCGGGTTTGAAAACCATATCGTAAGCTTTGCTTATGTCTAAAAATACTGCGACTGTGTGTTCATGTTTTTTGTAGCCTAGGCGGATGTCTGTTTCTAATCTAATTAGGTGATCTATGGTGCTGCGTCCTCGCCGAAAAGCACATTGAATGGGAGATAGAAGTGAATTTGTTTCCAGGTGCCAGGTCAGTCTTTTAATAACTATTCGTTCAAAAAGTTTTCCTAAACAACTGGTGAGTGCAATCGGTCGAAAATTACTTGGGTTACTATGGTCTGTGCCGGGTGTTGGAATGGGTATGATGATAGCTTTTTTCCATGCTTCAGGAAAAATATGATTTGACCATAATGAATTAAATGTGTCTAAGATGCATTGTTTGGTGTGGTCAGATAGATGTCGACAGAAGGAATAATGTAATTTGTCAGGCCCTACTGAAGTGCTACCGGCGGAGAAAATGGCATTCTCCAGTTCTGAAAGATGAAAAGAATCATTGTGGTACTCGGTATTGTCGGAATCAAAGAGGTCGAGATTGGTGTGAAAAGTGTGTTGTGCACTTCGTAAGAAATTTGGTCGGTAGTTATCATCGGAGCTATTATGGGCTATGGTATCAGCTATCGTATTTACTATGGTTTGTGGGTCTGTAATGATGAGATTGTGGATTTTGAGGGCCGGTAGAGATTTAAATGGGGAGCGTCCGGACAAATGTCGGATTACTTGCCATATTTTACTTAAAGGTGTTTGAAAAGTGAGCTGCTGTAAATATGAGGACCATTAACGTCGCTTAGCATCGCGAATGATGCGGCGGGTTCTCGCACGTTCACGGTTACGGGTGGTTAAATTTTCTTGATTGGGATGTCGTAAATACTTCCTGAATGCTCTTTTTCGAACCGCAATTGCTTGTGAAATTTATAGACACCACCAAGGTACTGGGTTTCGTTTTGTGAAAGGTTTCGTGAGTGGAATTGTGGTGGATGCTGCTTCGAAAAGTGTGTGTGTAATTGAGTTGATGTTTTCGACGGGAGAAATGTTGGGGTTGTATTGAATATAAGAAAGTTCCTGAAATGTTTTCCAATCGGCTTTTGAAATGTTCAAGCGTGGGATAAAATTGGGTGTGCTATCAGTAGCAGTTGAAAAAGTTGGTATTAATTTGATGGGGTAATGATCGCTGTCATGAATATCTGTGTCTATGGTCCAATCGAAATCGTTGGCCAGAGTTGGAGAGCAAATTGTCAAATCTATTGCAGTTTCTGTGTTGTGTCCGAGGTGACAAAAGTTGGCTCTCCAGTGTTAAATATTACTAAATTGTGTCGGTCTAACATGTGTTGTATAATCCGTCTGCGAGTGTCTGGGTCTGTACATTTTTTATCCCACGCTTCGCTATGAGCGTTGAAATCGCCGAGTAAGATGAACGGGTTCTTGAAATGTGCTGTAAGGTTTTATAATTCTGTCAAAATACTTGTGTTGTCTGTGTGTGGTGGAATATAAATAGAACATACGTCTATGTTCCTCCCATGGAAACGTAAAGTACAAGCTACGGCTTGTAAAGATGAATTCAGTGTAATTTGCGTATGTGTAAAATCATTGTTGATGTACAGTGCTGCACCGCCACTGCGATGTAGTCCACGAACCTCATCGTGACGGTACAGTGAGTAATTAGAAAGATTAAAGTTATATGTGTCTGTAGGCAAAAGCCATGTTTCTTGGAGTGCGATGAGAATCGGAGTTAAGATGCTAAAAAGGCTTTCATTTCTGCCCATTTGGAAATCAAACTACGGCAGTTCCATTGTAGAAATATGGACATTAAAAATTTATATTTGTCGGCACCTTTCGGTGCCTGGCGCAGCCACGATTGCAGCTCGGGCGGGCATGTGTGTTGGGTGCGTCCGGCGGCGGTTGATTCGCCTGAACCGTCCGACCGACCGGTGGCCTTGGCGGCCGACTCACGTCGGCCGGCCACTGCCGCGGGGGATGCCCGCCGGCTGGGAGTTGGTCGGGTCACGTGGGCGCCGGCCGGCGCTGGACAAGCCGCGTTGGACCGGCGGCCCGCTGACGGGGAACGAGAATTTGTTCCCGCAGCGGAGTGACTGCGGGGCCTATCACTCCTCCCTGGAGTGGTCCGTTTGTTTGGAGCCGGAGTGGTCTGAGTGTTGGGAGCCAGGGTGGTTTGTGTCGGAGTGGTCTGAGTGTTGGGAGCTAGGGTGGTTTGTGTCGGTGTGGTCAGTGGAGTAAGATTTTTAGTGGAGCTAAACCTGGAATCATGTCTGTTTGCATCGAGGCAGAAGTAGTGTTGACGCGACGTGTGGGGGGAGTAACGGTGGCCGCCTGGGCGTAAGTTTTAGTTGATGGAGATGCGGCCTCGACAGACCGTCGAGCCTGGGGGTATGACACCCCGGTCGTGGCCTTGACAGCGCAGACCTCCTTCTCCTTGCGCCATACTGGACAGAGGGGTGATGTGGTCGGGTGGTCGGATGTATTGCAGTTGAGACAGTGGACAGGTTTGGAGCAGGTGGAATCAGGATGGGGTGATTCACCACACTTTGGGCAGTGGGCTGTTTGGCGACAAGTCTTGCTGCCATGCCCAAAGCGCTGGCAATTGAAACAGCGGAGAGGATTGGGAATAAAGACACGGACTTGGAATCGGATGTAGCCGGCGAGGAGGGTCTTGGGAAGAGTTGTAGAGTTGAAGGTAAGGACTAGGAGACTCGTGTCACGTTTCTGGCCATCTTTGAAGGATGTGATGCGGCGGACGTGGGTCACCCCTCCGGCCTGAGCTCCGCTTGAATATCTTCCTCAGACATGAAGCGGAGCTCCGGCGCGAAGACGGTGCCCTTGGTGGAATTGCGGTTGGAGTGGAGTGAAATGGTCACGGATTTACCACAAAATGTGGTGGTACGGAGGAGGGCTTTGGTCTGGGCTCGGGTTTGGGTTTTGATGACGAGGGTTCCGTTGGCTGGGGCTTCAATGTCAGGATTGGCTAAGGAACAAATGGCGAGGAGCTGCTTGGTTGGCCAGAAAACGTTGACACGACGAAAGGAGACGGACTCCTCGACAGGCTTTACTACGATGTATGATCCAGCACTGTCGAGGTAGGGTTCATTGCGTGTAAAGAAAGCATACGACCTTCAATATACCAGGTGCTGAGTTGACATCAAAAGTAACGTTAAGGATTATACTTATTACTCAACGTACCCAGGCTCTAAGAGCCAGGAGCATCTAAGAGCCTTTTCGTTGTATTAAACGAGGTAGGGTTCAATGGGTTAAGGTTGGGATGAAGTGGTCTGGTTCGAGCGTGGGTCAGCGGCGTGGAGAGTGATGGTCTGGTCTGGATTGCGAGGCGAGGTCGTGGTCTTGGGACGAGCAGGGGTCGGCGAGGCGCAAAGGGCTTCCATGGCGTCATCGAGAGGAATAGTTCGGAGCGGGTCTTCAACATTTCCATCAATCGAGGGAGCATCAGGGCCCAGGTCTGTGTTCGTGCGATGGTCGTCGGGTGTGGTCAGAGGAGGAAAATTCGAGTCCGAGTCCGTTGGCGAGCATAGGCCCGTGTCTTTTTTCCTCTTTTTCCCCATCACGGGGAAAACACCCTACCAAACGAAATCTAAATAAACACGCAGAACAAAGGGAACGGAAATACGGCGACGAAAAAAACAGGTGGGGCGACGGTGTCACCCCGCTGGGAAACTAAATGTGAAAGGAGCAACGGGTGTCACCCCACGAAAATGAAAAATAAACTGCAATAACAGGCAGTCAGTCAGGCGAAAACTGGCGCGGCGGAGTATTCAGCAGGCTCTGATAATATGGGCCGTGATAACACTGAATACTCCATGCAGTGGTGATCATGCCTGACACAATCAAATTCAGTTATCCGCCATAGCATGGCATCGAAACCATCACAGACGGCAGGTTGGTAAGGGGAACGCTACCCCTGGCTATAGGCTCCTGCACTAGTTTACTCTCCGGCTATGCCTGAATAACCGAGCTACAGGCATTTTATCCCCTCCCCCTGCTAAGCGCATGAGGTTTAAATGTACTTTTGTTTTTAATGTTTTTCATTGGATGAGGTTTGACCTTTGTCCCATCCACCCACAAATAGCTGTTAGATGGCTTCCCTTTCCATCCAGAATCAACAAAGTATTTAAAACCTTGACTATGACGCCTTCGCTAACGATGTCGGACTATATGCCACCACATTATGCGATTCTGCGAAACCGGGGTAATAACGTTCGCCGCGCAGTACAAAGGTCCTGCAAAAACGTGCAAATATTGCTGGCGCGAACGCCCGCATCTGTATTGCATTACACCCAACTGAACGCCTGGGCCGGCGTCACAGCTGTGAAGCCGTAATTGGATACCATTGTGTGTGTCATCCATACCATATGCGCCATACCATCTATAACTGGCAGAATACTGGATAAAAACATCGCTTATTGTTTGTCAGGCAACCGAACTCCCGGGACTGCGACTCAGCTCTGAGCCGTAATTGGATTCCATATATGAACGATACCATCCATAACTGGCAGCATACTGGATACAAACATCGCTTATTGCATATCACGCAACCGAACGCCGGAGCCTGCGACTTACCTGTGGAGCCTCAAGTGGATACAATTGTATTCACCATACCAGCAATCCATCCAGGCAGAATACTGCATACAAACATCGCTTATTGGTACACAATAGGAATGCGACTGATGCACAAATGCGCGTACGCTGGTGCGCCTCTGACGCATCGGAGCTGTGCTGGCGGTGCGAATTTGGTGCACAATTAGGTGCACAATTCGTTTTTCTGCTGTTTCTGGTGACTGCACCGGATAGTGAATCGGCCGTTGCTGGTGGAGCTGGAACTGTGCTAGAGAAGCTGGCGGACTTTAAAAAACCAACACTGACTTTACTTCACAACAATTATCATTACTCATCATGAGGAGAACACGAGGAAATTACTCTTGACTCTTTTGTTGGGGTTAAGAAAAGAGATAAAAATATATTGAATTGTCACCATCAGTGCACACCACTTGGGTTTTGCTTCTCTTTATAAGCATGTATGATAAGATTGTCTGAGTAAATTTAATTCCAAAGTAAACGGTACAGAAGGCAACCAGGATCTGATTATCTTACACTGAAATGTCGTCTATTGAGAGAAATTAAGCTTAAGATATGTATCTTAAGGTCTAATATTCTTCATATATGTAAACTTTAAGACATAATGATGTTGCTATATACTACCCTTAAGATGCATCATATACAATTAAAATGTCATCTAGGCGCTCAGTGCAAATGCATGTACAATCCGACATCAGCTAAGGGTCATACAATTCCGTTGATGCCGTTCGTTAATATGTATGCGCATGAATGTAAATTGACTCGCTTTCGTCGCAGTTTGACCCCGACTGCTGAAACTCTGGACCTCGTGGCATACCGTGCGCCACCAGCCAGCTTTGCCGGCAATTCCAGACCAGTGAGCTCACAGTAGCTGTGGGCCGCTGAAGATTAGATTACCGGTTGCGACGCGTTCGATGCACACATGCCAAGCTTCCGGACTGCAAATGAACACCAATGAGCTATGCAAAGTACATGTTAGCGTAAATCCTGGAGGCTCGCAGGTCGTGCTAACGACCGGCACGATGAGCCGACTTCCATCGATTAATCGAGTTGCTAACTCGTCGGCGAACCGATCGGCGTCTGATTGTTTGCCGTGACAGCCTGTCCTGTGTCTGCGTCGGCAGCGGCGTTTGGCCGCGATGCAGGTGAACGAAGAGACGGGCGGCGATGAGAACCCCGAGGAGGAGCGTCGCTGTCGGGCGCTCGAGTGTCAGCTGGAGAAGACCAGCCAGAAGATGGCGTGCTCGGTCACCTGCAAGAAAAAGTACCAGGATTTCATCGATATACTCAATACGGTGTGTATGGTAGCTGTGACTTCCAACTGTGACTACATGTTCTTAAGAACATGTAGTTGTGGTTCAATTCCCCTCCCTCAGTTCCCACATAGTTAGTTTGCTCACGTGACGTCCCTGGGCTTTAAGATCTGGAAGAGCCTTCACGGTTGGCTTACGTGCAATTTCACAGTTTCTACACGCCAGTTTTTGTGAGTTCAAGTGAAAATAGAATGTGTTGGGATTGTAAGGCGTCGAACTATATTGCATGTTTTTCGGAAGTAATATACGTTTAAATTTTGAATTTTAAAGGCCAATGTAAGTTCCTACATCAAGGTATTACATCAACTATCGTATCAAACGTTTTTTTCTCTCCCCATCATGCCGCAAATTTGAGCAAAAAAGCACGCCAGATCATAGCAGCTTTTGGAATGACACAGCTGTACCTTTCTTCTCCCTCGTTGTATTATAAGCGACTGGGCAGTTTGCACGATGCACACACACACATACACACACTAATTATCATGCATAAATACATGGTGATTGATTACACCGGGAATAAGGTGAGGAATTACCTTCTACCGATTACAAATGTCCTACACGACTCCAATGGACAAGTCAGCTGCTTCGCAGAAGAGTACGTAGGAGTATCAGCTGAAGGCGCGCATCTGGATGGGCCACACCCTCGCAGAAGAGTACGTAGGAGTATCAGCTGAAGGCGCGCATCTGGATGGGCCACACCCTCGCAGAAGAGTACGTAGGAGTATCAGCTGAAGGCGCGCATCTGGATGGGCCACACCCTCGCAGAAGAGTACGTAGGAGTATCAGCTGAAGGCGCGCATCTGGATGGGCCACACCCTCGCAGAAGAGTACGTGGGAGTATCAGCTGAAGGCGCGCATCTGGATGGGCCACACCCTCGCAGAAGAGTACGTAGGAGTATCAGCTGAAGGCGCGCATCTGGATGGGCCACACCCTCGCAGAAGAGTACGTAGGAGTATCAGCTGAAGGCGCGCATCTGGATGGGCCACACCCTCGCAGAAGAGTACGTAGGAGTATCAGCTGAAGGCGCGCATCTGGATGGGCCACACCCTCGCAGAAGAGTACGTAGGAGTATCAGCTGAAGGCGCGCATCTGGATGGGCCACACCCTCGAATCGTTGCACTCGTGCCACTCGGACGAGTACAGGTGCTTGCAGTGTGCCGTATTGTGGCCAGTGAGCAGTGTGCCAGAGTGGTTGGCCACGCCATATAGGTTGTACTTGTTGATGCGCGTCGCCGAGTGGGGCGACAGTTCGAGCCCGGCTGCGGGTACGAATACTGCCGTGTTGAGCTTGCCGAGGTCGCGTTCCTGTGGCGAAAACCGCTTCAAGGGCACCACCAGAACGCTTAGGGTTTCTAGATCGGGGTTGTGGTATACCACATCGGGTCCCATGTTAAGAAGTTGAAATTATTGGGGGGCACAATCAACATGCCCTCCCAAAAGCATACAAAGCTACACCTCTGCATCAACAGACAATGCCCAGGTTTCAATTATGGGGTAAGTCACGTACAAATGAATCTACTCCAGCATATACATAATACAAATAACATAAATGGCAGTACAGAGCATATCTGCCGAGCATATGCAACCTCAGAGATTGTCTCTCAAAGTCGCAGCATGCGCGGAAACTTGCGACTTCCCTCTGCCTATAGACAAAGAAAAAGTATATAGAAAAAATATAATAGGAAAAGTTTGTCGGTGATGAGAATGTCATGAAAGCATGTACAGTGCGACGGACGTGCACAAAGATGTCAGCTGCAACCCTATATACCCTGCCAAACGGCACATGGATAAATGTTGTCAGAGAATTTCTAGTGGTTCTCGATGGTGCATGAACAGACTGATTTCCTTGTGTGCGGATGCATAACAGCAATGCACATATACGCATCATCAGTGCATTGCTGCATGCTACCCATTATTGCATTAATATCAACTATGGATGTTCGTAATTGCCCTTCTTGTATGCGTGTGGTATGGTCTGGTTATTTGTTGCACATAAGCATTAAAGCTGTGTTGTGTTGCTGTTATGCAAGTTCATCATTGACGCTATTCTTCATCCGTTATAGCTATAGCTATATGTTGTGCGTTATACTTGGAGAGGTATCCACACAATAACAATGGAAATGTATTCCAGGAGAAAGCGTCATATGAAAATCGGTTGAATAAACAGAAAAAAATAATTCAGCAAGATATCAACGACTTGGAAGTATGCCAAGATATAATGATGAAAGGTTATATTCTGGGTGACGACGCAGTCGCTAAGCGGGCTAAACTGGAAGCGGTAAGTCCCAATTGACTGAATTTTCACGGATATCTTTTTATATATGCTGCTGCTACACGTATATATATATATATATATACATATATATATATGTATATATCTATATATATATATATATATATATATATATATATATATATATATATATATATATATATATATATATATATATATATATATATATATATATATATATATATATATATATATATATATATATATATATATATATATATATATATATATATATATATATATATATATATATATAGCATAGTTCCATTTCATTAGCTCACTTTGTGTTCGCTTTGTTAATGATATTGTTTTCTTTACCTCATTGGGTAAACTGTAATTAAATTCATCCAGTAAGGACATTCAAGTCAGTTGCAGCAAATTACACCTGATGTTCAGTTGACTTGGCATAGCGTTCTGCATTCCTTCATCCATTCTCGAAAATACAGTAATTGGCGGGAATACAAAATCGACGCTCTTACACAATTGACTAAGCTAAACATTTACAAGTTGCACGTCACAGATGACACCGGCACTTCGTTTGATGCGACTCGTATTTTGTGAATGTCCTATCGGGATGCGTTTGCATTTCCAAACAACTGGAGAATGCAGACAGAGTTGATTTGCCTATTAATAGCTGCATTTTGATTCTTCTTGAGCAGGGCTTCGATGATGTGCAGTATTTTCCGTCTTGATTTATTCTGATGATGGTAGCGTCGCTGGTGGGGTGTTTTATCTTGCTATTGCTTGGACGTGTTCATGGAATGCATGTTGTTCGGGAACGCTATCTCGCAGGTGCAGTAAGGCATCGGGAGAGTGTGGTGGCAGTAAGTCCAATGTAGTTCGAGTTGTTGCGAGGTCTGCAATCTTCGTCGGGACATCTTTATTTGTAGACTACATGGGCTTACTTTAGAGAGACGGTGTTCTTTGAAATATTGTTTCTGAGTTGACTCGGTTTGCAGTTCTTTTGCTACGACAGAAAATTGTGAGCTTGAGTTTTGCGAAGGATTCGACACATTTTACGTTGGTGTGTATGGCTTGTCATAGTATCCTGTCGTCGGTTTGGTAG
Source organism: Ashinkailepas kermadecensis (assembly GCA_034440615.1). Taxonomy (NCBI): domain Eukaryota; kingdom Metazoa; phylum Arthropoda; class Thecostraca; family Neolepadidae; genus Ashinkailepas; species Ashinkailepas kermadecensis. The sequence goes on from JAOTOM010001224.1 coordinate 50,030, forward strand.
GATGGATTCATCTGGTTGCAGTAAAATAGTGACGTTATTTCCTGTTGGCCGTTTGATGGTGTTGGTGTCATTTTTCAGGCGGTAGTCTAGACGTGATGCGATTTGCCTGCCGATGTTCGTGTTGCTGTATCCGTTGTTTACAAGCGTTGTCTTGATTCGGTGGATCTGATCGTGAAATGTTGCCGGAACAGACTTTGAGTGCCCTTCTGATATGTGATCGTATTACACTCAGTTTATAGCGGGTGGGGCATTTAGTGAACGTTCTTGTAACCGTCGGTATCTGTAGTCTTGTGATTCACTGAGGTGTGGAAAATATCATTACTGCTGTTGATGGTCACGTCCTGAAGTGGTACCCTATTTTCAACGTTCAGTTCGGTGGTGAATGTCAGAAATGAGTTGTGGTCCAGTGTAGATTGCAGGAGTCGGAGATACTAGACTGGTGATGTTAATGAAAAGGTCTTCTTCATATCGGCGATGGATATTGGGCTTGCGTGCGTTGTCTCGGAATACTCTGTCTTCTAAATCGCACATGTATTTGCGATTGGCGATTGTATCTGCGATGCCAGCGTTGGCGAACAGAAGTTCAACAGGAGAACTCACAGCGACACCATCAGCTTGTCGGTACAGACATCCATCTAAGCCGAGGAAGGGTACTTCAGATGTTCAGGCTGAAGCATCTCCTCTGGGGTATTGCATGACATCTGTAAAGGTGGTAGTTTTGGATGATGGCAGACGTCCCTGATCGTCCTGGACCAGGGGTGTAGTTTTGTATACTTTTGGGATAGCTCAAGCCACTCCAACTTTATTTTGAGCAACTCCAATAAGGTATAAGCCATCCCAACTGTTTTGACGAATAAAATGACAACCATTATGGTAGCAGAGCACATTTCAATCACTTCTTAACCTACACACGTTCATACCCTTATTTCGCATCTTCAAGCCAAGGAAACAGCAAAATTGAAACTGTCTTGATTTGATTCATTCATTGTCCAATAATATTTGTGTAAAATGTTCCACCATGTATCTTATAATCGCATAATGCGACTAACTACCAGATACAAAAATCCCAATTAATTTCATGCGGTCTTCAAACTGCATCATAATGTACTATAGGACCATGCAAATTCTTCACCTGGTTATCTTTAACTGTAATTATATTTGTGTAAAATGTTCCACCATGTATCTTATAATCGCATAATGCGACTAACTACCAGATACAAAAATCCCAATTAATTTCATGCGGTCTTCAAACTGCATCATAATGTACTATAGGACCATGCAAATTCTTCACCTGGTTATCTTTAACTGCGCCGGTTTCGTCTTTAGCTGCCACTTTTTATGGCGTATTGGATAATGACTGTGAGTTACATGGCATAACTTATACGTCAAGGCACCATTAATGATCACAACGTATAACAATGAACTTGAAAAAGCATCATATATAAAATGTATTGCCAACTTGCAATCCACCCACTAACCACAAACGTTGCATGACATTATTACACAAGGATGGCTGAAAAGAAGGCAGCGTGGCCGTTAGGTTACCGTATTGCGAGCCAACTGGTAAAGACTTGCATTATTACCTGGTGAGATTTTCGTACTATTTTGCTATATAATCACAAATCGCGGGAAGGTTTTTAGATGCTATGTAAACGGTGGCCGACCCCCATATGGATTGCTTCCAATGATGCACTTGGAATATTACGCACAGGCATGGAGCCATTCCTTAGAAAGGGATGTTCAATGTAGGTATGCCTGAAAGAGTGCAGCGTAAAGCTAGAAGGCTTATCAATTGACTAAGCAATTTAGAATATGGAGAAAGACTCATGTCATCATATATATATATATATATATATATATATTGCGTGTAAAGAAAATATACGACCTTCAATATACCAGGAGGTGCTGAGTTGGCATCAAAAGTATCGGTAAAGATTATACTTTATTACTCAACGTTTCGGCCATGGGCCATCGTCAGGAGTGATCAAAAAACCTCAAGCACGCGGGAAATTTTTTTTCTTCAAATTCACTCAATTGAAGAAAAAAAAGCATGCGGAAAAAAGCGTGCAAAAAGACACGTGGAATGCAGAAAAGCCTCCTCAGTGGTGCAGACACTCACAGAAACTCCAAACCAGAAACAAACTATGTCAAGAAGGAATCCTCTGAGGAAGCCCGAGCCGATGGTCCATATACATATCGATGCATACACTCACGCACATATATAGACATATATCCAATATAACGCGTAATACATACTACGTATAATTTATGTTTATGCAATTTTATGTGATATACCAAGACGTCGTTTGCATGTTTAGTTGCGGCCGTAGATTACGTATATGTAGAGATTCGAGGACCTTCAGATCAGCGTTATCCCTGGCTGTTGCTAGAATTTCTACTTTGAAGTTTGTGTTAGTGTCGCTGTGTTCCATGTTAGAATGTTTGTCGATCATGTGTTCGCCTAAAGGTGTGTATGCTCTCCGAAGTCTGGCATCTCCCAAGTGCTCATTGTACCTATCCCTGATTCTACGTTTGGTTTCACCGACATAAAATGTTCCAAGACAGCGATTGCACGTTATTTTGTAAACTACGTTTTTCCGTGTGCATCTACCTTTGAGCCCGTTGATACAGGTGTGGCACGTTCTCCTACCAGCGGGGCATGGCGGCATTTCCAGGGCTGAGCGGACCAGGTAAGATTTCAGCGTAGGTCCGCTAGTCCAGGCTACCCTAACATGGTTTAGATGAGACGAACGGATGGCTGCGTTTACCTGTCGACATAGTTGGTCATCGACAAAAGGAAGTCTCATGTAAACATAGTTGGGATTGCTACCCGCTCGATGCCGATGTTGCCCACCTATCCTACTTCTGTTGTGAGGGTGAACAGCACGAGCGGCGGAGTGTACCCGATGTGAAGGATATCCATTTTTCAGGAAAAGAGTCGTCATCTTCGCAAGGCTCCGCTCGCATGAAATAGTATCGGAGGAGACTCATGCTGCTCTCCTCATTTGGGATGTTAGGACGGCCTTTTTAGTGGCCATCGGGTGGGCTGAACCATAGTGCAAGATGATGGGGGCTGCCATTGGTTTAAAGTACAGCTCGGTGGTGTAGCTCCCATCAGCCTGAACTACAAGCAACGTATCAAGGAAAGGAATCGAACTGCTATGACCAGTGTGTTCTAAGGTAAACTTGATGCTGGAATGTTGTTGGTTAATTTCTGCAAAGAAGTCGAACAAAGAGGCCAAGCCATGTGTCCAAACACCAAAAATGTCGTCTATATACCTCATGTGGAGAGCTGGTTTCAAATCATACGAAGCTAAGAAGATCGACTCAAGGCGGTGCATAAAAGCAATCGCTAAAGGAGGTGCACATCGGTTACCCATAGCCACTCCTTTTGTCTGCTTGTACATGGAGTTACTGAAACGTATGAGGTTATTGCTAAAAATATGTGTTAGTAATTTCACACAGTCCTGTAGTCCAATCCCGAAAAGACAAATATCATCCAGATTGTCCTCGATTAGACGAATCACAGCATCTATTCCCTCCTTTATCGGAATGCTGCCATATAAATTTGTCACGTCCATGGTGAAAACAATACTGCCTTCCGGAAGTTTGGTAGGAAACGTTTCTTTCACCCTCTGCAGGTACGACTCCGAGTTTGTCAGATGGGCGGGAACCAACGCTAGTATCTGGACGAGAATCTTACTCAAGAACGAAGATAACTTGTCTAGGGGGTCACCACTCGCTGACACTATAGGGCGCAGTGGAACCTCTTGTTTCTGGTTTTTGGGGAGCCCGTATAATTCCGCTGTGCGGCTGGAATGAGGAAGGAGAGATAACACTGTGTCCTTATGTAACTTCCCTGATAAAGTTTCCTTGATGATAATACATGTTTCGATTTCGAGACGTTTGGTAGGGTTTGGTTGGGAAGGAATGCGCTGATAATCGTCCGTTATTTTGCTGGCCTTTTCAATGTAATCCGTTTTGTTTAGCACGACGAATCCTTTGCATTTACCTGACGGCTTTACTATTACATTATCGTTGTTTTTCATTTCCCGAAGTACTTCCCTCTGTTTCGCATAATTGTCCGACATTTTGTTCGATGCTTTGTTGTGATATTGATATGCTTTTAGCACTTTTGTTTTTAAATCTTTCAACTCAGATTCTATTTGAGTTGTGGCTCTCGGTGGTTGGTATGCAGGAGTGTCGGGGATCATGGGGCGAAGCTTTAAATAACCTGTGCTAGAGGTGCTTTGTGATAAGCCTGCCTGTGGTACCTGAGGTACAGTTTGCTGTTTTGTCTCCCTCACATTCCTCCACCGCAAACCATAGATCGCCCTTTCTACGCCTGATTCTGCCTTTTCCAAGTAGCTACGATCCACTTTCTGAGCTAACGCAAAATTGGGGCCTTTGTCAAGCAATCCCAAGATATCTGAGTCTAGAGGTAACTTACTTAGATTAGACGTGCGATTTGTACGATATTGTTCAGTGCTATCGCCGTTGGCGACCGTACCGTGGGCGCCAGAAGTAATGCAACTACCCGAGCTCTCTCCACTAGTAGCCGCGTGGTGGAGTAAGTTATGTTTATCCGGGAGTGGCGTAGGTGGTTGATACGATGAATGTGTGCCTAGGCGAAGTTCGTCCTCCTGTGGTGCTCCGCGGTCAGCTGCTGGCCTCATGCTGCAGTTTCTGACTCCAGAAACAACGCTGGAGATCGTCAAGCACAGGAACCACCCACGCATAGCCAAAGCCCACCCAAAGTTCCAAACAGTCACAACGCCGGGCACGAACGCACTAAACAACGAAGCGCACCAGACGCTGTCCGCACAGCAGCGAAAATCAACAACACCACGTGGTGACGCACCAACATTCCTACAAACAGCTGTTTCCACTGGGCCGCAGTGTCTGTCCTCCTCTGACTCCTCAGGCAAGAGATGACAGGTTTCTGGGGGTAGTGAAATGGAGTCCCTAGAGCTCTGATTGGGCCGAGCCGTCAAACTGGAGACTTCTTCTTCCGTTGCTGCAACACTTGAACAAACAGAAGACTCAATCCTCTGGGAATTTTCAGGCAAGTGACTTGGGCACGGTACCTGCAGGAGGATACTTCCCGGAAGACAAGTGTTTAACAGAGTCCCGTGCCCTGGTGCAAGACCACGGCCTGAGCCGCTGCTGTCTACTAGACTTGCTTCTGAAGCGTTTCAAATTTCTTGACTAACCTTTGTCTGCAAGCGCTTCTTTTATGACGAAGGAGAGAGTGGCACTGCTCTATCAACCAGCACCAATCTGGACAACTGCAGGACAAACACCGCCCAAAACGGCGCAGACTTCTTCTGATATAGGCCCGATGTCTGTAAGCATCAGAAATCTCTTCTCGTAGCATGATAGCTTGAAGTTTGCTAACTTGCTTACGGACCCGCTGGCTCCCGGAGCTGTGATGAATTGAAACCTTGGAGACCATGAATCTGGGGTAGAGCCTTTCCTGTCTGCAGTTGATGAGGAAGATGATCCGTTCTTCGACACGTCCTAGCTTTTGGTGCAAAATTGCAAATTGGGCCATTTCTTCCGTGAGGTCGCCACTGTTATAGCATTGTTTAATACAACGAAGAATGGCTCTTAGATGCTCCTGGGTTTTAGACATTGCGTGTAAAGAAAATATACGACCTTCAATATACCAGGAGGTGCTGAGTTGACATCAAAAGTATCGGTAAAGATTATACTTTATTACTCAACGTTTCGGCCAGGGGCCAACGTCAGGAGTGATAAAAAAAAAGCTCAAAAGCTTTTTGAGCTTTTTTTAGCACTCCTGACGATGGCCCCTGGCCGAAACGTTGAGTAATAAAGTATAATCTTTACCGATACTTTTGATGTCCACTCAGCACCTCCTGGTATATTGAAGGTCGTATATTTTCTTTACACGCAATGTCTAAAACTCAGTAGCATCTAAGAACCATTCTTCGTTATATATATATATATATATATGTATATATATATATATATATATATATATATATATATATTCACTCAAGTGCAGGAGATTGACGAGTAATATGATGGAGATGCTTAAAATAGTGAATAGATTAAATGGTGTCAAGCTGAATGATGTTCATATATTTAGGCAATCACACATGGACTATCAGTTCAGGTTGGACAAGTCATGGTGTAGAACAGCCTAACGCCAAACAATTTTCGGTCAAATGGTGGTGGATCAATGGCCGTCTGGCGATGTAGTGGAGAGTTACACATTTAATGCATTTACCAATATGATGGATGAACCACTTAAGTCCAATCATTTCATCTTTGAATTATTTGTGCAGTAGGAGGATATGGATTGAGTTGGATGGATTAATCTTAGCGCACGTCGCACCTGCACACTGGGAGGGGTGTAAAGAAAAGGCGGCTTTTTCATCGTTTTTCACGATTGGGTTTGGCGCTGAACAAAAAATGTCTAGTGACGAAAGTGACGAAGCGACATTGCTTGCATACCCGATTCCACGTACCGGCTACACTTTTCCTATTCGTCATCGCCACCTGCCGCATGCCAGGCGTCAGCCATCGCGACGAGAGTGACAAGTGCCGTGACCCGTAAAACCGGTTCTGCTTCTCACCCATTAACGTCCCTATCAGACGCCATTGTTGGATGAAAAGTGTCAGGCACACGTCGCCCCAACATTTGTGATGTTCACGATCCCTTTTGATTTTCGCCATTGAAAATACTTTTCCTACAATCAAGGTTGGATCAAGCCGTTGCCAAACATCATTTTCGGCCTTCTCAGCTGGCTCATTGGATCGATCGATCGCCGGGTTTGGTTCAGCTTCACTGGTTGAAAGGCATACTCTAGCGCACATACTGGCACGCCAGCTATGATACCATGGGAAGGATTTGATATGTAAATATAGCCTGCGCTGTATACCGGGAAATAGAGCAGCCATGTAATGCGGGTATGGTCGGATCAAGTTTGGTCTGGTCAGGTGAGGTCAGATTAGATCAGGTCAGGATAGGCTAGTTGAGTTAAGTTAGGCTAAGTTAGGGTAGGTTCATGTAGATTAGCAAAGCTTGAGGTACCTCGGTTCAAGTCACCTCGGCGGTAACTTGCAAGTTCTATGCATAATCGATGCACTAATATACTTTTACGACTTTGAACATACCAATATTGTGGAAGGTTATTTTCTAAAAATGCAACGCATAGATACGGTCACACGTTCCATAAGCACATCCACAAAAAAATGCATACGCATACACGCACACACAGACACATGCAAACATACGCGAGTACGTAAGTACGAATATACGATAGCCGGCCGTCTAAATACACACACACACACACACACACACACACACACACACACACACACACACACACACACACACACACACACACACATATATATATATATATATATATATATATATATATGTATGTATATATATATATATATATATATATATATATATATATATATATACACGCATACAAACAATAAAATTTGACAGCAAAACGAAGCCCGATACGCAGCATCACGAGGCTCCATCATGTCCAAAATGGGGAACTGCATGCGCTGAAAAGACTAATCGCTATTGGACGCATGTTATCGCTATTGGACGCATGTTATCGCTATTGGACGCATGTTATCGCTATTGGATGCATGTTGACACCGCGGACAGCTCTCGGTCGGACGTGATGTCCCTGGTCGGGCCCGTACATCACCAGACAAGGTACACGGATCCGATCGATACTGACACGGACGGTGAGCACACCAGTTTCGCCGGATGGCGGCGGTCGGAGGCGGCCCACACCGCCAGCGGCAGCACACCGCCAGCGGCGCCGTGGCGGTCAGAGGCGGCACACACCATTCGATAGTATACCGCCGGCGGAGCGGTGGCTGGCGCGTATCTCATCACCCGTCATTTCCTGCTCGTATTAAGGCCGCGCCTGACGCAGGTAGCCGCCGGGCACGTAGTCGTCGTTCGGCGGCAGTCTGCCGACGAGGAGCCGACGGGGGCCGCCTGGCGCGCCGTGCGCAGACATTGCGAGCCTGCTTCTCCGCGTACATTCGCGTAGGCTTCGGTACAGACAAGCGCATGGTGGAGGATACACTGTCGTAGGCTTCGGTACAGACAAGCGCATGGTGGAGGATACACTGTCGTAGGCGCACGCTCCGAACAGGGCCCGAGAACTTCGTTGCCACTCCCAGACGCTACGTCGCCTTTTGTTGTCCCGCAGTGCATTTTCCGTTCACTCTCGCAACTTGTGGAATGTGCACTGAATGCGCCAGATCCTATTTTGCATTAATAGAAATGGTTGGTAGACGGGCTTCAGCAGCTTCGGAGTTGTTCCACTCCACTTCGAGGCTATTGAATGTACTCGAAGTCTTAAATCGACATGTCTTATCGAAGTTCGTCTAACTATTCGTGTGACTGTTGGTCAGAAGTTGTGTTGATGGTTTGTTTGTTCGTTTTCTACCTTTCCGCTGTGACCGGCGCAATGTTTGGCGTGATGGTCCACCATACCACCGTAATGTATGCTTGTAGTAAATATCGGTATTTTTGGAAGGGCTACTGTAGTAAGCCCGGCGCCCTGCTAAGTTTGTTTCTGTTCAAGACCTGTGAATCATTAGCAACGCTGACATGTTGCATATGACCAACAGCTTAATCAGACATAGTTTGATGTTGGCTTTGCGAAACATGCATCGATGAACACCCTGTAGCCAATTTCACTTTTGTAAAAATAGCAAATTACTCTAAAACCTCTGTGCTTACAATATTTTTAGCTTCATGTTCCTGAAAGATTGGCGTTACCAAATGGGCAATTATCTTGAAACGACAAATGTATTACATATGTCATTTTACCTAACATGAACCAGCCACATCTAACGATTCCGTGCTGAGATTGGTTCATCTATGTTGGTCGCCGTATATGTGCAGGTACGTATCTGCCTCGTGACTAGTGCTTGCACCCCACCGTTGCGGGTGATCGGAAGTGGCAATACTTAATACAACAGCGGCATGAGCGCGGCCATAGTTTTTTTTTTTTTTTTGGGGGGGTGGACGTTATAGGGAGTTTAGGTGGGCCCTTGCGATGAATGCCATGGGCATAATGCTAAAGATCACGAAGTTAGGGGGACGCATCTCCCTCCCCTCTCTCCACCGTGGCGACACCAATGAGTATCATGGCGTCGTCATAACCTGGACACACTCATAGGCAGCGCAGGACAAGCCGCCGTAATAAAACTAACTAAGCTGTTCATTAAAACAAAACATTCCAGGAACTTCATCACGTTTTGAAACTCGGGCTTCATTTTACCAGTTATTAGATGCTTTGATGATTTGACATGTTTTGATAGCCTTGAGGAGAAGTACCTGGTTTTCTTGATGGCTTGCTTGGTGCTTTTGGCATCTGCTGTTGCCTAGCTTGTCTTTGCTGGTGCTGCCTTTGACGGTTTTGCTTTAAACAAGACATATTGGTTTGCTTTGTGAAAGGAATAAATAAAGAAAAGTATGTCAGATGAAGCTTGGAGCCCGTAAATGTACAGGAACATCACGTTATTTGCATAACAAATTTATGTGCAAAAACAATTATCATCATCCCTTATTTAATTTTATGAACTAACATTTGTTGTTCCAAGGTCACAAAATCACATCGGCATCACAATGCTCTTGTAAATAGAGATTTTAATTTATGAAGCTGGATTGTTGTGATTTGTGAAATGGCTACAAACTTTTGCAAACGAATAATCAATCACGCAAAAAGCCAGTGAAATTGACCGGTAATGGACCAAGGTGTCCCCCGGCACCGATAGCTACCTTTTGCTTACGTAGCAGGGAACTGCAGAGATGAACAAGCAGCCTGAGACGTCCTTTTTATACATTAAAGAACACAACGTAGCGCGAGGACAAGCGCAAGGACAAAGTACTATTCGCATTGCAACAATTTCTGCAGCTCCGTTCCTGTAGGATTCTATCATACTCCGAGCACAGACATAGCAATGTCCTGTGAAGTCGACAGGCCATGCAACACTGTACATCTCCCGTTATATTTTTGCCTGGTGTTCGTTATTCTACTGATCTTCCGCCTGGGCTATCCAAAGTAAAGCCGTTCATCGCTGCTCACCCAATCCATGTCTTCCAACAGAAATGCGAAGAAGAGAAGAAAGAGCGAGAGAATAGTATCAAACGTACGCGTACGCGGAGGGAAGTCTTCAAGAAGGACACGACTGCTGCACGGAAGAAGGTATGTAGCATCGTACAGCTAAGGTCAGATGACGCCGCCAACCTTCAACGTGTTGCGCACCGGCTCGAAGGCAGTCACTGCGCGATGCTGGCTCCACTGTGATTGCATCACTCACCATCGTAGCCTGGTTTTCAATAACATGCCGAACCTGGTCTCTAATCCATGTTGAGCGAATGCACTTCCATGTGCGATACACATGGAAATACAATCGCTTGTAAGGTAAACATGGCAAAGTAGTTCCTTTGTTCCTCCCTACCTGTCCTTTTGCGAACATTGTTGGATGAACATTGCCTGGTTTAATCATCATTATGTGTGACAGATAGGTGCCTACATTGAACTGGCACTGTTTGGCGGATTGAACTGGCACTGTTTGACGGATTAAAAAAATATTTAGATCGTTGCTCTACGAAACAGGGACCTGTATCGCAGTGGTCGTGTGGATGGCCAGCAGTCCACCACTGTTGTTTCTCTTGTTCGCTTTGGCCTGGCACTGTTTTTGGTCCCAGTTTTCCAGCATGGCGTTATCAACGGTAGGTCGGCGTCAAATTCACTTGTCGTGTCGGATGTGCATCGCATGCTCATGCGTCATTCGGTGTCCCATCAATCCGTTGCCGTTGCTATTCGTGCCGTTGATGCATTTTATCCGCTCGTAAAGGAAACTTCTACATAGTTTCCTTTCCAATCGGTTCATACAAATCGAAGGTCTGGGCCGATGCTGAAGTTCACTACACGAGCGATCTTTTGAAAACATGCCTGCAGAGGTGCATCAGTAGCAACTTAGTAGTAACTTCATAGCAACGTAGCTGAATAATGTAGCTAGCTTAATAATAACAAGAGCTTAATAATGTTATCCTATAAAGGGAATAGTATTCCGACAACTGTTATCAGTCAAACCGTCCCAAGACTTCTTTTCTTACTTTTTCAGGGACAAGGTCAAAAAGAAGGGTGTTGTACGTGACAAACACTAAGCAAATATCCGTGGTTTAAACGGCTAAACCTAAGCTTTTCAAAACTGACTTGGCACCATTTGTTTTCACATAAGATGGGCGTCGCTTTATCGTGCTCCAGATCAACGCCATCGTCTAATTCGGATAGCATGCCACGTTGCCTTTGGTTGAGTATTAGGTTAAGGTTTCTTCTGTTAGGTCTGGCCATTTCGAGGCTATGAAATAATGCACATGGCAAACAGTTGGAATCAATTGGCCGATAATTATTAGTATGTGGGGCTGGGCAGCATTAGCGGATGTGGTTCACTCGTGAATGCCTTACAACAGGCGACCATCACTGACGTGGACCTGGAAAAGGTGCTGAAGGACCACCAGAACATGTTTGCCCAACTGAAGGAGCGTCGCAGGACGTTGGTGGAGCTGGACACCTGGTCGGAGCAGTATGAGGCGCTGCAGCAGGCTACTAGAGCGACCGACGCCGTCGGAGTTACGCGACAGTGAGCACTGGGAGGTGATGAGGAAGGGCAGATTATTTCACCAGGTCGGTGGTGTTAGAGTAAGCCACATTTACCGCCAGTGGGGGCATGGAAGTGGCGGGGAACGGGAGACTATTTCACCGGTGAGCGGCGCCCCTGCGGAGGCTACAGTTAGCCGCCAGTGATAACAAGGATCGTGCTTTAGGTAATATATAAAGGGAAGGTAAAGAAGATGGGAATAGGAACTTGGAGAGCAAATGAGGTGGCCGAGGAATGCAATGAGAAAGAGACTTGAAGAACCAAAGGGAGAGAAAGAAAGATGATGAGATTCAGAGGAAGGTACATACAATTAGATTTGGATTAGACAATTAGACTTAGAAAGAGAATGGGAGAAAACTTGAGAAAGAAAGCATGAGAGACAAAAAGAGAGAAAGATGTATATATATATATATATAGAGAGAGAGAGAGAGAGAGAGAGAGAGAGAGAGAGAGAGAGAGAGAGAGAGAGAGAGAGAGAGAGAGA